>OX578148.1:129433174-129520011 GCA_951213105.1 Amaurobius ferox
CAGAATCCTTGTTTCTTCTCGGGTAGAATTGGCAAAAAGCACTGTAAAAGGCATATTTCCATGCGTTAAAAGTTTGTACAGGTATACTGTGTTTGACAGCCATCTTGTATATGAAGGTTTCCAGATCGTAATTAAATTCATTATAAATATCATTATATTCTTGTATTCGGTACTTAGTACCAAGTTGTAATAAGTTTTTGAGTTTATTATCTTTTATAAAATCTAAGTTTCCAGTAATTATATGCTTGTGGTAGGGATCACAATGTATATTTTTATGACATTGACAGGATTCAATATTAAATGAAGACACGGTTTTACATAATTTATTGTAGTTGAATAATCTTCTTCCGTTGGTTCTTACAAAGCGATAGGATATCTTAATATTTAGATTAGGCAAAGGAAGACGTTCTTCTATATTATGTAATATTTGGTTGAATGGAATATTTTCGAACATTTTATTCTTAAATGTTGTGATAAAAAATTCTTTTGATTTGTTAATTTGATATTTTGGTTCAAGTGCTACATTATATTTTGCGGCTCTGAGTTTAATTAAATCCAGAATGATGTCTATATTAGTGTTTGTATCTTCTGTATTGCAGTTATTTTCACTTAAATTGAAATTTATAATAAAATTCCATATACGTTGTAAGTATTTGATTTTGATACTGAAATTTTGCCATAAAGATTTAAACTTAAAAGCTACGATTTCAGGGATCTGTTTAATAACATCGATTTAACAAACCTACAAATGATCTTGAAAGAATTACATGAAGAGTATAATTTAAAACCATATATAACTCTCAGAAGATATTTGGATTTGATTGAGTTGGTTTTAAATGAAAACATACTATATGACGGTATGCATTTCTACAAACAGGTCAAAGGCATACCCATGGGTGGTGCATGCTCATCAATATTGGCGGATATTTATCTATCCAAATATGAAAGAGGAACCCATCTATTATCGGAAATACCTTATTTCCGTTATGTTGACGACGTGATATTAGGGGGTTATGCAAACACCCCTGACATAGATTTTGCATTCTACCCAAGGGAATTGGACTTAATTGAAAACCCGATCAATGAGGATGGATCGACAGACTTCCTGGATTTGTCAATAAGAAAGCACCAACAGTATGGAATTTATACAACCATACACGACAAGAGAAATTCATACAATATCAAAATTAATAATATTATTGATTGGAATTCAAACCTCACTAAAAATATATTCAGAAATATTATTATCGGGTACTTCAGAAGAAACAGAAACTACAGTATTTTTAAAAAAGACTGCATTCATGAATGTAATAAAATAATAAATGATGCATTAAAAAGAAATTACCCTAGATATTTTTTACAACATTATTACTATTCCTTTTTCAAAGAAAGAAATTGTACATTGTTTGATTCTAAATGAGAATTCTTAATCATATATATTTTCATATCTGCGATCCTATCATCTTGAAGTCTTTTCGCGCATGTGCGACTTTCCCTTATAAAATGTTGTGTTTTCATGCTGGATAGTAAAGTGTATCTCTTCCATGCTTGGTTCCATCTTTGCTCTTTTGTCCGTTCGGGTGCTTCTGTCTTTGCACATGTGGGAGATTGACCATTGAGTTACATTGGTGCCGTGAGCGTTGCCCGGGTCGTAAAAGCTGCTTTAAGCGGGAAAGGGGTGTCGCAATCCACCCCAGCCATTCTATGCAAATCATATGGTCACTCCTGTTCTCGCTTATTTTTTCTTCTTGTTTATATCCTTATATATATATATATATATATATATATAATATATATATATATATATATATATATATATATATATAATATATATATATATATATATATATATATATAATATATATATATATATATATATATATATAATATATATATATATATAATATATATATATATATATATATATATATATATATATATATATATATATATATATATATATATATATATATATATTTATGAAATTCCATTGTTAATTTTTAAGCATCGGCTAATTGAGATAATCACACGGTTCTAGTTTCATGAATATACAATGATATGTTTGTATTCACATATGTTCTTAATAACTCCATTACTGAATTATCTCTGAATTATAAAAATTTGTCCCTAAAAATGGGGATTTTTAATTTCGAACGTTATCGGGGAAATCGAGCAAAACATGTTCATTCTTCCTTTTGTTTTGAGAATTAAATGTTTTTCTTCTCAATCCAATTACTCAGAATCTGTGAGCGACTTTAATGAAGGAAGCGGAATACGTTTACTGAAGTCATGACGTCACAGCTCTTTCTTATATATTTTGTTCTAGGTGAGAGTATTACATCTTTCGTTGATTTTAAACTAATCATTATGAGTACCGATGGTGCTTTAATCAAACGTTTGAATCTTAACCTTTTGCTTACGGATGGGACAGCGTCAATTCCAGACTAAGAACCTCTCAAAAAGACAGGTATTTGGCATACCCTACCCCAAAAAGTTCGATCCCCGTTCGTAGGCATTGACGTCCACCGATGTATGGGTGGATGCCAATGACTGCAAAGGGCGATCGAACTATTTGGGATATGGTATGTCAAATACATGTCTTTTTGAGAGGTTCTTAGTTTGGGATTAAGGATGTCCCACCCGTAAGCAAAATGTTAAGAAATCTGGGAATGTCATATTCGTTCTTATGAGGAATATAAATAAGCGTTTCAGAAATAATCATTTCAATCACAAGCCATTTATACAGATATACATGATTCCACATTTATTCTGAACTTAATATTCTTGCCAGTATATGCATTCGTTTCTAAATTTAAATACTATACGCTCATCTGCACCAAGTACTCTGTTCTCTTATTGAATCTTTTTTCAATCCAATTATTCTGACTTTGTGCCAAATATCATTGGTTCAGAAGTTAAAAACAAAATCTATGTATTCGCTATCCATTCCTTATTATCTCATCAATGAGCGTATTTCGGAACGAATATAACTCGATTAGCATTTTCAAGTAGAAAAATGTTTTCATAGAAGTATTGGTATAAAAATATTTCTTCCTAGTTACAGAACAAATAAGAGACGCATTTACGCTGCTTTAAGGACGCAGGCTATATTTCAATTGAGATTTCTTTTCTTATTAATTCCAAATGAATGTTGCGATAGTAATCATTGAAGTAATACTTTTGTTTCTGCAAATTTTGTATTTATGAATTTGTGATTACTTTGTATTTATTTTCTTGAAATAAACTTGTAAATCGTTCCAAAAGATGTATTTTAATCATGAAAGCTTTATGTAGTATCATATAATTTTTCTTTAATATAGTAATGAGTTTTCTTTAAAATAGTCTAAGAAATCATGTTATACTTCCTTATTATATAACTGCTGATGTTTTTTTCTAAATGTTGGTAACTTATTTATTTTCGAAGCCGGTCTTTTTTACTTGTTAATTGTATGCTTTTTTTTCTAATATCTGAGATATCGTCACGGTATGGTCAGCCCCGAGGGAGCAAGCAAATTGTGTTATTATTTGAAGATCCGAATCGTTTGAAATTAATGAAACACTCGGTGACGTCGGTTACCTGTCTGTCGAATATTGCCAGCTTGGAAAACTTGGAAGATATTTGAAAACTTCTCAAATTTTGTAGATTGGTTAAGAATTCCTAGAGATACGTCAATTTTTCTAGAAAATTCTAGACACTGGGCATCATTCGTTAGAAGTTGGAGTGATACTAGTTAAAAATGAATTTTGAACACTTCAGTGTTTTGAGAATATAATAGTCTATTTTGTGAATTAGTTCATCATTTAATGGGAGTTTTATTACATCTGACAATGTTTCGTGATCTAGTGAGATAGCTACATATTCATTATTTGTATATTGTTTATTTTTTAAATTTGTCGTTTTAAATAAAATATTAGTTATCCAAAATTTTGAATTCATTTTTGTATCCTGAGACTAACTAGATCACGATTTAAGAGGATTCCTTTTAACATATGATCAAACTTTTTGAGTGTTATCTGAAGATTTAAGGTCATAATATAAAATTATGTATAAAAATGTTATCATCGAGGATTCATCATCTGATACTGAACACCGAGGAAAACTGATTTATGTAGAGTGGAAGTGTTGTTTTCCTGTACTACAGCAGAAGCCTGGTTTTCCCACTCCGAAACCACTACTTATTAGCTTTCTTATATACAATAATATATAAGGAAAGTATTGTGACGGGTTCGTGTTAGTTTTCAACGGGAGAGTACGTTTCAAGCATCCCTGATCACGAATCGAGCATTTTTGAAATGATGTCAGTGTGTGTGTGTGCGCGCGCTTGCGTGTCAGTGAGTCTGTGAATACGATAACTGACGAACGATGAACCGATTCGAATGAAATTTGGTACACAAATTATAATCCGTAAACACTGGAAGTCTATTGTTTTTATACGTAATTGAATGTTCCGAACCCCCCGTAAATTTTCGAATAAAATTTTGAAAAAATCGTCAAAAACCGAAACCTCTAATAAAGTTACGCAAATAGACATTCTTATGTAATTATTTATTAGAAAACGATTGAATTAAATTTTAGAAGGCTAACATGAACCGTTTTCGAGATATTGCACATTTTTCAAAAAAATTATCAAAAAGTCATATGAAAAATATATATATATTTCCTATTGAGAAGTATGTTCACTTTTCCTATGTAATACCGTGCGATAAATTTGGTGACATCATTCTCCAGATCTAGAGAGTGCGTTCCATTCATGAAAAGTATACTTTGAGTAATACTTTTGTATTTGAACCCAAATAGCCATTTCCATGTTGTAAGAATAACTTATTTCTCCTTCCATAATGTTTGACGAGATTTTAGCGATAAATTTGGGGGAATGTCGCCAATTTAACGACTTTTTAAATGTTACTAAATTAACGAAAAACTCACCAAATTTATAAAAATGACGCTAAATTAATGAAAATGACGACTCATTGACGAAAATTCAATATCTCGGAAATAATATAAATGTCTACTATAAAAATTGTCTATTTTTTACTGTAAAAGTACTAAATTCATTGTATTATATAAGGAAAGTCATCTGCTGCCCACATCAGATTTTTTGATATAGTATTTTAACAAAAAAATCCGTTATCTTTGAACAATTTAGCAAAGAACAATTTAGCTCGTTTTGTACATCTTTAGTACAGCATAATCGATGAAGGAACTGATGAAAATAATAAATGTATTTACCACAGTCGGTTTTAAATTTGAACCAGTTAAAGATTTGGATACGAAATCAGGCTGCGTGAAATCGGTGTGACCTTGGTCATAATCTTAGACAACTCGGAACAGATACGTTCCAAGGACACCTTTGGTGTAATCGTTTGCTATAAAAACTTATATACGCAAATAAATCATATGCGATATGTAATAATGTTTTATTGTATACTATTTGTAAGTTATTTCTTCAATGTGTGTGATAAAACTGTTGGATTGATAAGGCAGTGTTGTACATGAGAAATGTAGTGCATTTATTCGGTCAAAGTACAAGCCATAACCTTGAAATATGATGAAAATAATTTATAGTCACCGTTTAGACTTAATAGTTTCCTAGGATTTGTGCGGAACATTAAGAGCGTAAATGTTTTAGAAGACTTCTACATGAAAAATAAAACTTTTGAAATATAAGTTAAGTATTATTATGCAGTTTATTATATATTCTGATAGGGGATAAAATATCTGATTCGAGTATATTAAGGGGTTCAACCTGTTCGACTATCCTTAATTAGGAATCAGCTTTTCCTTCGATACTATATGTGACTGTCTGAAGGCTTCACATATCTCGAATAATTGTATTTTGATTTGTGAAAATAAAAGTTGGACAAAAAAATAAATTTTGATTTTTAAAATATTGTGTTTAAAATAATTTATTAAAAGCTAATATGCACCATTATCGAATCAGTTTAGGTTTTTGATTGAAAAAAATAGTAAAAAATTAACTAACTATGATCAATATTATCAATGCTTTATGTATAAAAGAAAAATAAAACCATGTGTAGGTTTTCACAAAAGTCGTTTTTCTGATATGAAATAGTTTACAATCTTCCTAAAGAGCAGGAACTTTGGAAAACAACAAGCCATTTTATAAAATTAGAAATGCTCATTTTTACCTGTTCAATAATAGTGAGATTGATTTTCAGTAAGAGTGAGTCGCACTGAGGCTCAAAATATCAAAATTTATTTATAACTGGGAAGTTCATGACATATTTTTACATTGTTTTATTTCATCTGGCTTCTCTGATTGATTTCAAGAACTCACTCAAGCAAACAATTTTTACCCACCTCGATCTAGCCGATTTTCTTTAAAATTTACATACATGCGTATGTATGAAAGCAATATACCATTACATAAAATTTTAGTGGTTCTCCTCTTCGGATTCGCACCCCCCACACCGAATCGTGCCAGGAATAGCCCGTAAAAATTCCATTGCAGTAGGATAGTTTTATAAATTTCCTCTCACACACACACACACACACACACACACACACACACACACACACACACATGTATGTATGTATGTGTATATATATATATATATATATATAAAAAAATTAAATGATTTTAATCGAAAATTTTTTGCATAAACTACTGTATGTACAAAAAAACCCATCTCTAGCATATCTGTTACAAATGAGTAACTATAAGCCAAGTCTAAGGATAAAGATAGAAGGTTACATATCACTACATTGGAAAGGGGGATGAGAAGAATATTAGGATTCAAAAATCACAATTAAAAGTATATAAAAGTAAATAAAAATAAAACTTTGCAAAAATGAGAATAGGCAATAATAATCAGCTCAAGACAAGAGATCAAGAATAGAGAACAATCAATCGAAACCACACAAAAAATGGCGGTCAGTTCGAAATTGCATTCTCATCAGGACAGCCATACAATTCGAATTAAAACCGATAGAATAGCCAGTTTCTGACAATGGCGATAGTATTTAACTATAGACACCATTGGAGCTGTCTACTGGCTAGTGGAATTAGAAAAATAAATCAATTGAATTATACAAAAGCTGAAAAGCAATACCTCCACGAACTGTAATGTGAAATAATAGCAGCACGTGTAAGATAAACTAGTAACTGAGCATTTCACCTCACTTCGTCAATGCGAGTGGGCGAGCATTTCACCTCACTTCGTCAATGCGAGTGGGAATGAATACAATTGAACGATACATAATAAGTATGGAGACTTTCGAAAATAGTAAACAGTATAGGACTCAGGACAAGTGGAAAATAGACATTCTAAAATAGTAAACAGTATTAGACTCAGGCCAAGTGGTAAGTAAGGTGATAAGAATGGGTGAATTTTCAAAAATGAGTTAACCAATCAAAGATAAATAATGCATGTGTAAAATTATTACGTGGTATATTTGAAATTATTAATAATATTATTTACAAATACTTCCGGATATAGGTAGTTTTGACAAATGCGTTTAAGTTTATTGATGTGGAGAAAGTGAAACTGAGGATCAGAAAGTCGATGTATTCGAAATAGCTGGTTTAAAATGATGTTTCTAAACAATTGAATAGAATTACAAGATTGATATGATAGCAGCTTTATGATAGTGAAGTTGTAAGAATCTTTTTTATCATATAGATTGGTGATTACATGATTATTGAGGGTATCTAAATTGAGGTCTAAAAAATTAACAGTTTGACTAACGCAAGGCTCATTAGGAATTAATTCTAGGTTAGACGGGTAAAAATCAATATTAATGGGATAGGAATCATCAATGATAATACAAATTAAGTCGTCAACATATCTATATATAATATATGAATTAGAGTTAAAATGACATTCATAATAATAAAGATATAAGTTAGCGAGTATACTACTACTACAGCCACCTTGTGGTACACCAGATGTTTGTAAATAAATGTTATCACCTTGGATAATATAATTGTTGTATAACACAAAGTGCAAGAGCATAGGAAAATTTTTGACATTAAAAGCATCATGATTGGAAGATATATAGTCATGATAAAGAGAGATAATAACTTTATGTAAATCTTTAATGACAATATTATTAAATAGGTCTTTAAAATCAAAGGTTTGGAAACCAAGAATTTGTGGTAACTTGCTAAGGTGATTAACTAAATCAAAACTATTGTTCAAAATGAAATATCCTGAATTCCTGAATTTAAGAGATTCATTAATTCGATTTAAACAGTTAAGCAAGTACTTACTAGCTGTAGTGGTAAAGGTATTATGTCCACAAGTGACTGTTCTAAAACTGAGAGGTGATTTGTGGAATTTAGGAACCAAAGTAACATAAGGAAATTTAAAAAACTTACAATTAATATTTAATTGTGTATATAATTTTAGCATTTTAGTTTTGATTTGGATAGACTGATTATTAATGGGTTTAAAAATTTGATTATCTTTTAAGTAATTCTGTAACAGAGAAACATAATATTTTTTACAAATGATGGCATAATTATTAGAAGCTTTATCTACATAAGTTATGACAAAATGTTGTTGTAGTTCTTTGATAGCAGATAGGAGTTGTTTATAAGGATACCTAGGCTTCGTTAATTTAGTGTTTATAATAACATTTTTAAGTAGATGTAAGGTCGTATACTTCCATAGATTGAATGCTTCAATAGGAATAGAATGTGAACAAGCAAGTTGATATATGAATTTATCAAAATCAAATGATAGAGACTGAAGAAGTTGTTTAGGGTGATGGCAGAATGGAATGCGAAATTTAGACCCTTTATTCATAATATCCCTGAGTATATCATCCTGAACTATACTGAGATCCCCAGTAATAATGTGACCATGAGTGGAGTTGACAAAAGGGGCAAGATTTTGATTGCTGCATACACATGATGTAAGATCATCGGAGTTTAATGTCCTAGAAACTTCATTGTAATTGTAAATAGTTCTACCAATTGGTAAATTATATTTGAATGATTTTTGTATTTTGATATCATTTACTGGTAACAAGTGCTTATGTTTTGCAAATAAATTATTGAAGTTAAGAGAATTAAGTTGGTTGGTTGGTTGATTTAGGATTTTTGGCACAAGATCCAAAGAGGATATGCTGCGCCGGACATATGGTACTAAAATACAGATAAAGGTAAAGAATAAAAACAAGTGTATAATCTAAAAAGTTGTATGACTAAAACAAGACAATGCAAGAGGGTTAATGATGGAAACAAGATGAAAAAAGTTTAAAAGGTGATAGGAAGTGAATTTAAATACGATGGTAAAACCCAATGTCTAATAAGAATGGAAAAATCCCTGAATGAGGGTTTTCTCCAATCAATTCCGTCAAAGTTAGAGTATACGTTTTAAAATGTTTAAAACGAAACTGTTTATATTTAGGACAAGTAATTAGAATATGTTTTACACTTGCTGCGGTTTGACAAACATTACAAAGGGGTTCAATTTCTCCTAAAAGTAAATGCCTGTGAGTAAAACGAGTGTGACCAATGCGCAAACGAGTTAAAATTACATCCAGTTTCCTACATTGGAAACTATTCCATTTTTGTACTAAGGGCTTTATCTCGAGCAACTTATTATCAGCTTGCTGATTCCAGGAATACTGCCATTTGTCATGAATATTTTTTAGAACAAATTGTTTGATGTCGGTCAAAGGGATAGTCAGACTCAAAGTTTGAGTAGCTGATTTAGCAGCAATGTCTGCTAAATCATTTCCTTTGATGCCAACATGTCCTGGGACCCAACAGAATTTAGTATGGTATCCTTGCTCCTTCAGACGATGCTCATACTTAAGGATATCAGAGGCAATGTGGTAATTCATAGCTCTCTTCGATGATAAAAGCTGTAATGAACTCAATGAGTCAGTATATATAATGTGCTTTTTGGACTTTTGATAAGAGATGAAGATTAGGGACTGGTAAATAGCCATAATCTCAGCTGTAAAAATAGAGCAAGATGCATGTAGTTTATAAGACTTTATAGTATTGTTGCAAACATAAGCTAGGTCAACGTAATCTCCTGCTTTGGAACCATCTGTAAAAACAGGAGTAAACTCCTTATACAGATTCCTATGTTCAGCAAACAATTGCACATAAATAGCCGGAATGGTGTTAGTCTTCGTAAAATTACAAAAAGGGTTGAGAAAGGTGAAATTGTTAACATACCATGGAGGTGTTTCAAAAAACTTTGTTTTTCGAACATAAAGCTCTACTAAAGGGGTAATTTCTACTATATTGCGTATCCGCTTGCCAAAAATAGGAAGGTCTGTGGTCATACAGTCGATCATAATGATCATCAAGGAATGCACGTTGTAACGGATGGTTATGTAAGGACATGATACGAAAATAATAATTCAGTGCCAGCTGTTCACGCCTTAATTGTAAACATGGCTCATTAGAGACAGCATATATGCTTTGAACTGGAGATGTCCTAAAGGCTCCTGAGCATATACGTAATGCCTTATGGTGAATTGGATCAAGCTTTTTTAGCACTGATGTTCGTGCTGATCCATACACAGAACAACCATAATCTAGTTTTGACCGAATAACAGCTCTGTAGATGCGAAGCATGGAAGTAAAATCTGCACCCCATTTAGTATTTGAGAGAACTTTTAAGATGTTAAGAGCTTTCTCACATTTATTTCGCAGTTTCTGGATGTGGGGCAAGAAAGTAAGCTTTTTATCGAACCAAACCCCTAGAAATTTTATTTCCTCTACTACAGCAATCTTTACACCTCCCATAAAGATTTCTGGGGGTGAGTGGATACCACGTTTTCTGGTGAAATGAACACAACAAGTCTTTTGAGTGGAAAACCCGTACCCATTCACATTTTCCCATCGTAAGATGTTATTTACGGCGGCTTGACATTGTCTTTCCACAGTACGCATATCGTGAGCTTGGTAGGCAACTTGCAGATCATCCACATACAGACTTTTATGAACAGACACTGGCAAACTGTTTAAAAGACTATTTATTTTTATATTAAAGAGTGTCACACTCAAGACACTTCCTTGTGGCACACCCTCCTCTTGTACGTGTGTGCGTGAGAGTGTTGAACCAATGCGCACTTGGAATGTGATAAAAAGTTTTGAATAAAAATAGGAAGATTACCTTTTAGATTAAAATCATAAATGTCCTTAATAATACCGTAGCGCCATGTTCGATCATAGGCTTTGTCAATATCAAAAGAAATTGAGACTAAATGATTTCTCCTAAGAAAGGCGGTCCTAATTTGTGATTCTAATGAGGTAAGATTATCAATGGTAGATCTACCTCGACGAAAGCCACTTTGGTGGGGTGAGAATAACTTGTTACTCTCTAAAAAGTGTACAAGCCTGGCATTAACCATTTTTTCTAGAAGTTTACATACACAGCTTGTGAGAGCTATAGGCCGATAACTTAAAGGGCTTTGAGGGTCCTTACCTGGTTTTAAAATGGGAATTGTGATGGCTCTTTGCCATGACCTAGGGAATTTATGTTCATGCCAAATTCTGTTAAACAGGTATAAGAGGTTCAATAAGGAGTAATGGGAGAGGTGTTTAAGCATGAGATAGCTAATTTTATCAGGTCCACTGCAAGTTCTGTGTGTTTGGGACAAAACAGTCACCAACTCTGACATTGTAAAGTGCATGTTATAAGGTAAGTTTCTAGCTTCTGGGAAAACAATAGGTTTATTTTCAGACTGAAGTTTGTGTTTTAAAAACGGTTCAGAGTAATTTGATGCATTTGAAATATTTGCAAATTCTTTGGCAATTTCATTTGCAATGTCATATGGCGAACTTATAGTTGTGCTATTATGATTTAGAATGGCTATGGAGTGATTACTATAATTCCCTGTACACTTTTTGACTTTCTCCCATAGAATTTTACTAGAAGTGGAAGATGTTATTTCACTAACATATTTTTCCCATGACTCTTTCTGCCTTCTTCTGCGTATCCTGCGAGCAAACGCTTTTGCATGTTTAAATGCAGTTAGGTTTACAGTGGTAGGAGACCTCCTGAAAATTGACCAAGCTTTCTTTTGCTTTTTATAAGCCTCACGACATTCGTCACTCCACCAAGGGAAACGATGCTTAGATATATTACCTGCACGTTTTGGAATTGCAGCATCCGCAGCCTCTATAAGGATATCTGTAACATTTTCTACAGCTGTATCAATGTCAATGCTTTGAATAGTTTCATCAGTGATCAGAGCTAGGGAAGTAAACTTCGCCCAATCAGCTTTTGAAAATATGTACTGAGATGGTTTTATAGTCGATCTGAATTGATTGTTAGAGAGCATGATAGGGAAGTGGTCACTATTGTGAAGATCTTTATCAACTGCAAAATTCCAGTAAGGAAGGAGAGAGGGAGAACAGATGGCAAGGTCAATACTGTGAAAAGTCCTACTAGGTTGGTGAAAATAGGTGCATTCATTATTGTTAAAAATGCATAAATTGTGATCACTGACACATTGCTCAATTTGTTGTCCTCTGCAATTTGTGTCTAGACTTCCCAAAGGGGATTGTGGCCATTAAAGTCACCGAGTATCACAAATAGTGCAGGAAGTTGGCGAATCAAATTATCAAGTTCTCTAGAATTTATGTGATCATTTGGTGGTAAGTAAATACAGCATACAGTAATCAATCTGTTTACATGGATCCGAACAGCAACAGTTTGTAGATTTGTGGTGAGTTGTAATATGGAAGAAGGGTAGTCTTGTGAGACTAACAAAGCAACTCCCCCAGATACTCTACTGTTCATATTAAAATCTTTACGGTTACAATTAAAATTTTTAATATTAAAATTACTGCTAGATTTTAGCATAGTCTCTTGAAGGCAAACACAAATAGGTTGGAAAGTATTAATTAAATTCTTGATCTCCACCGACTTGTTCTGCAACCCACGGCAATTCCAAGATAGCAAAAAAGCCATATTCAGGTTTTTTTCTTGGGCCGATGGGAGGTGGTCTCTTTTTTCTGAGTAGAGGAAGAGGATGACACATCTGTTATCATCCCTTCATTTTCGGAAGCACACAGTTGTACTTCGTCATCATCTTGGCTATGATTTTCGTGAATGTTTGTTTTTTTGACGGATTTTTTCTCCAAAGGACTGTCTCTAGTATTCTTTAATTTATGTTTTTTGTTTGTTTTTGTTTTCTCTTCTAAAGTATTAACTCCTTTTTTTCCACTGGTACTTACTACTGCAGCTTTTTGTTGTGTGAAAGCAGGTCTGAAAGTGGCTAATGGGATTGAAGTTTTTTGCTTTTGTTTAGTACTTGAAACAGCAGTGTTTACAGAAGGGACAGGTTTTGTTTCGTTAGTTTGTTGGTTAGGGATTAATTGCATAAAGTTGAAGTCAGGTTCGGTTTGTGTGCCTACTGATGTAACTTCAGTTTGTATGCCAGCAGATTTTGTTTGTCTGTTTCTGACAACAGTTGAGTATGATATGCCTATTTTTGGTGTTCTTGCTTCAATCAGTTTACGTGCTTCTGGGTAAGTAATATTACTGGATGTTTTTAGAGTTTGAATTTCTTTCTCAAAAACCCATTTTGGACATGAGCGGGCATAAGATGGATGTTCAGCCTCGCAATTAACACATTTTGGGGTAGATGTACATCCCTCACTGTCATGTCCGTGTTCTGCACAGCGTGCACACACCACTTTAGGAGCACGACAGGAAGTTTTTGGATGTCCAAATCTCTGACAGTGGAAGCATCTTAATGGGTTTGGCACATATGGCCGTACTGGGCATCTGAGGTAGGCTACTTTTAAATATTTAGGTAAGACTGGGGTGTCAAAAGTCAGTATAAGATGTTTTGTTGGAAACATTGTTCCATCTCGTCTTACAGAGATTCGTCGTACAGAGCTAACTTTTTGGTCTTTTAGATTGTCAAGGATTTCAGTTTCAGGTATATGTGTAAGGTCTGGTTCTGAAATAACCCCACGAGAGAAGTTTAATGTACTATGGGCAGTCACGGACACAGGAATATTTGCGAGGGTTTTCAATAAAAGTATATTTTTAGCTTGTGCGGTAGACAAAACTTTAACTAACAAGTCACCAGATCTGAGCTTCTTTATAGTTTCCACTTCCCCAACAGTACTGAGTATTCCTTTTTGAATCAAAAAGGGTGAAACGTTATTGAATGATCCATCTATTCTTTTCATAACGAAATACTTTGCTTCAGTTGTAGTCATTTTATGATTATCTATTTCATTAGTTCTTTGTAAAGCATCTGTATTTACGTTCATAATCCTATCAGTTTTATGTCCCAAGGATACGGAAACGCTAGAGGCATCTACTCTATCCGCCCAATTAAGATCTCCTGCCTTGGAAGGCAAGGAAGCATTAGAAATTTCACTAGAAAAGCATGAAGAACCCGAGGCCAAAAGCATTCTCGAATTCTCCATGCTTGTAACCACTAATAAAAAACCACGGTTTACTTCCAGATCGATCGGAGCCCCCGCCAGACTCCGTCTCCCCACACTTTTCTAACGTGCCAAGTGTAACCGCCGGAGTCATTCGCAAAGCCAGATGATGGAGAGCGGGCCATAACGTGCACCTGGTGCACAGGGCCCATGGACCAGCAAGGATCCAAGGGGGATTTCTCGATATGAAACACTCTCCACCATCCAACCAACGCAACCAAGGGACTCACCTCTGGAACCGTTTACTGCAAACGTTTCTCGAAAGCAAAACTACTGATGCACGCAGCTCTACCCCTTTCGCATCACACCCACATGAACCCATTCCCGAGCCCAAACGGTGTACCTTACAGCAGAGGCCGAAGAGTGGTACTAGGGCCCATAGAGCAGATATGATGTTTACTAAGGGCTCGGCATTGATGACACCAGCAGCTGAGAGGGACAAGAAACACAAAACACAAAAGGAGAACAAAACAAAAAGAAGGGGAAAGGAGGATAGACAAAAAATAAGAAGGAAAAAGAAAGAGAGAGTAAGAAAAAAGGAAAGAAAAGCCTTGCTAAGGTGCCTCGGGATTGCAACACCCGTATTCACTAAAGAAGTGAACCCCTGAGGGGTAAGAGAATTAAGAATAGGGTGTTTAAAAGAGATTTCACAGTAAGCTATTTTAGTATGTGGATTTGGTGAATGGAGTAGGTGGTAATTTAAGAAATGTGTACGTGAAAGAAGCAGATCAAAAAATAAATGTTTAAAATGCTCATGAGTTAATTTTAATTTTAAAAAATGAGTATAAACAATACTTAATTTGCTTTTTCTGACTTTATATAACCATGTTCTAACAGGTAGAAAATTGAAAGTTTGAGAATAATTATATTGTAATTTCAAAATGTCTGCTTTGTAATCAATAGTTTTACTTAAGTTACTTTTTCCTTTGCCACGCTTATATCGCTTTTTACTAGGAGATGATGACTTTGAATAATGAAAAAGATGTTTATATACTGAAGATTTATGAGAATTGTATTCAAAACTATTGTTAACAACATTATTATTATTATAAATTTGATTTAAGCCATAGGGGAAGAGAGTTTTATATTTTTTAATGTAATAATTTTCAAATACTAATCTATCCGTGAGTGAAATTTTAATATCTAAAATATGAAGGGATACATTTTTAAATCCGTGTGTAGCAAAGTGCTGATATTCAAATTGATTTTTGGTAGGGAGATCATTAAAGACTTTATGGTCAAATTTTTTAATATGATCCCTGTGGACATTCATTCTCAGATGTAAAGGGTTGCTGGTTTGGCCAATATAGGATAAGTTACAAATAGTACAATTAAGTTTGTATATGCAATTAAAAACTTTGCAGAATTTTTGTGAAGTGGAATTATTATTAATTTGTAATGGGTCAGCATAAGGACAAGTTTTGCACCTAAGATTGTTGCATCTATTGAAGGAATATGATTTAGATTGAGAGAAGGTATGGTATTCTTCCAAATCGTCTATAACGCTATATATATATATATATATATATATACTCTAAGACAAAAAAATCGATGTAGCAAAGAAGAATTATCCAAATGAGACAAAATTTGGTACGTGTAATGTGGATATACAGAAAATGGAATGATTAGAATTTCAGAAGAATTGAATGATTTATTGCACTGAAAGATCTACACAAAATGAAAGTGTCAATATGTCGTTGGTCCACATCTGGCCTTGATACAAGCTGCTACCCGACGTGACATTGATGCGTAAAGTTGCCGGATGGTGTTCTGAGGGATGCCGTTCCAAATGGCCTCCAATTGATGAGCTAATTCGTCGACATTCTGGGATAGTCGCAGGCGACGCGCCATCTCATCCCAAATGTGCTCAATAGGCGAGATATCTGGGAATCTTACTGAGCAAGGAAGTGTATCGTAAGCACGCAGATAATCAATAAAGAGGCGTGCCGTGTATCGACTGGCGTTATCTTGAGGAAAAGTTAGCCTGGGGTTTCGCGAAAATAATGGCAGTACAACGGGTCGTAGAATGTCGGCAACGTACCGATATGCCGCGATGACGCCACGGAGGAATATCAAAGGGGTCAGACTTTCAAACGAAATGGCACCCCAGACCATAACACCTTGTTGTCGGGCCGTGTAGCATGTGACGGTAAGATCAGGATCCTGACGATGGTCGGGCCGTCTCCAGACACATCTGCACTGGTCGTCGGGGCTCAGTTCGAAGCGGGACTCATCACTGAAGACAATCCGCTCCCAATCCGAACAATTCCACGTTGATCGGACCTGGATCGGGCCCACCATTGCAATCGCTGTTGGCGATGCATACTGATCAGTGGTAGGCGGCGTAATGGACGACGCGAATACAGATCCCGCTCCTGTGTTCTTCTATTAACGGTCCGGGTGGTCACTTCCGTGTTTGTCACATGCTGGATGTTTGATAACCACGAATTTCGTGCAGTCACAGTTGCTCTGACAATCGCTCTATCTTCCCGTTCTGCCGTCGCTTTAGGTCGTCCGCTGCCCGCTGAAGTCTACCATTTCTGACTCATTCCTACCAACATCGTGTAGTTGCTGCAACGCTCCTACCCAAATGCCATGCAATTCAGCGGTACGCCCATCCAGCTTGATGGAGTCCGACCGCACGCCCTCTTTCAAATCCCTTCATATGCTTGGCCGCGAATTCGCCGGCGAGTATATATAGCGGGCCATTTTGCAAAAGAAAAAAAAAACGCCGATTCTATTACTCGTGGATCCGCTATATTGTAATAGATTATAATGTCCCTCTGGACTACTGTTCCAAAATTCAGATCTTTAGGACATCGGGAATTATGTTAAAAATGCCTACAAAGAAGTTGAAACAGACCTCCACACAGAAAACCATCATTAGGACGAATTCAATGAGATAATTTTAATATGTTTGACTGGATATCTGCTAAAAAAATAATTATAAAATTGCAAGACTAAAAAATATAATAAAATATTATAAAAAATGTGTTTAAGTTGCACTGTTTTAGTAAAATGCACTAAAATGCAAAAAATATTTTTAATTTATCACAACAATATTGGCTATATGCCACAAAAATATAAGCGTGGGATGCCCATAAAATTCGGAAGAGTATTTGAACATTAACATAGTTTTAAGGTCTAACTCAATTGATAATATACGAATGGCATATATAAAAATGCCGGATTCTTAAATAAAACTTGGCAAAAAAAATTTAAACGAATTGACTGCAATCATACTGATATATGTCATTTCTAAGTTATTATTTATATTGTTCCTTAAAATTGTGTCAACTTTATGGGCACAGCAAGGTTTAATTTGGGTCGCTTATGACCAAAAATGTTCTGATAGCTAAAAACCACTTTCTACATTTTAGTGCATTTTACTAAAACAATGTAACATAAACAGATTTTTTATAATATTTTATTTCATATATTAGTATTTCAATATATTTAATGTCCGTGTTCAAAACTTGTAAGCGTTCCCTACTTATATATCCAGGAAATTTAATCAATTAACATTTTTAGAAATTTAATGGATATTTATAAAATGAATGTACCGCGATGCCTCATTAATTTGAAGAGACGTAAATTGATTATTTGCCAGTCTTTTAAAAATGTCGAAATGACGAGATTAACAGAGAAACTACTGAAAAGATCATTATTTCACTTAATGTAAATAAAATAAAATTAAGATGAAAATAAAACTATATATTCAGCTTGATCTTTCGGACATTATCACTGCAAAGGAATTAAATCAATTTCATAAATCGATAATTTCTCAAAACGATGTGAATAATAAATATGGAGTTGCAAATCACTTTTAATTGTGTTGTTTTGTATATACAAAAAATGACAGTTTTTTAATAATACAATTCTGACTAATACAGAGTACATTTTTAATTATTTAATATCAAAATATAATTAAATTATCTTTTATTACTATGATTAATCGTACATAAATAAAAAATCGTGTCTGTATGTCATTCAAAATGCTAGAAATCTCAATAAAAGTTAAGTTGTATCTTTAATATAAAATACCATCGCACTTTTACAATTTCAAATTATATCAATTTATATTTTAGCTAGTAGAATTGAGTTCTTCCTACTATTGAGTTCTTCCCAATAAAAAGCAAAAACTCTCCTGGATATTCTGTCATATTAAATTTTACAAGACTGAATGAACTTGTAGTTCTCAAGAACTCTAGATGAAACTTATTAGTTTTATTTTTTATTTTCTTAATAAAAAATAGAAGGAATGTCGTGAACCTAAATTAAACTTCCATGGTTGTCATATAGATTATAAGTTGTATTATTTCCTGTTTAGCAACATTGGCATTATAATATTTCGCTTCTAGTAAACAGAAAGAATTTTTTTTTGTTGAAAAGACTTTCGGCTAAACAAAAATACTCGACATTTTATGGGTCTTGAATATGTAAAAGGAGTTACAGTCTTTTCCTCGTTAATCGATATTTTAGATTGCTAGTGTGCCAATGTAAACGTTACTGATTTTATTATTCTATCGATTTAAAGTGAGGCTTTGTACAGGAATGTGAAAATAATGGTATATATATATATATATATATATATATATATATATATATATATATATATATATACATATATCTACATATGTATGTATATATATATATATATATATATATATTGTTAAATTTTTATACGATCCCTTTAGACATATTTGGCCAATCAGATTTTTTTATTTTGTTATGCAACACGATCATTAAAAAAACCGCATATATATATATCTATAAAATTGAATATGTATCTATAAAACTGGAAATTTTCGATGTCCATCAAAAAACACTTTTCCATCTTCTTTCTCACTTTCTTTGAAAAAAAGTTATTTTATCCCGATTCTACCAAAATTTAATTAGCACCAATTGTCACCCATAAATTTCTTACCAATAATATTATATGAAACTCGCACAATTTGATTTTGAGTTAGAGTTGATACATACATTGCACAGACTGACTTACACACAGGCGTCACGCTAAAAGAAGATTTGTTATGTTCTAGAGGTCGCAAAACGTGTAAAACCGTAAAAACTCGAGCTGTGATTTTCGACACTGTTTTTATTCTTTCCCTATATATTACCATGTACATCAGGGAATGTACAAATGTGCGCCTTTAACTGATAGCGAGTTTCTCTGCCGGTTTCATTATCAGACGTGATAAGTGTTAAAGAAAAGTTTTATCGTTAGTGTAAATTAAATTAATGTATTAATTAAAAATTATTAATTTAGTATAGTTAATTAAATTATTAATTTAACTAGAATAGAAATTATCAATAAATTAATTCATTCATTAAATGTAATATAATTCTAAATATAATTGCACACATCTTTGCGTGATCCCGCTTCATTTTTCTGTACTTAGAATCGCCTTCCAACTCTTTCAGAAAATTTGGAAAATGTAAACGTTACGCATTTCCAGAGTAACTACAAAGTAGTTGCTTAAATTTTTATATTTAAAATATTAATATTTTTTATGAAATTGGCATTACAAATATTGTACAGAAGTTATTATTTGCGTTTATAATATTTCAAACAATATGTCAACAATACCAACCACATCGAAAAGTACGATATCACTTTAAATAAAGGGATTGGTCTTATCTTTTCCTTTTGTCGTCAAAAATTACGTATGAAATACGCATTCGGTTGATATATTTTAGCGTTCGTGGCCTTGTAGTTCTTGATTAAACGATTTTTGCGGAAAATTTCGCAAAAAAAGCAGGTATAGTTTTCAGAATAGTTCCAAAATCTAATCAGTACCAGGTCAAACTGCAAGTGATTTTCCTACCAAATTTTGTGAAAACTGATCTATTAATTTTTCAACTAGAGTAAATAAAATCAATTTTTGCCGGCCATTCCGCAAAACAAGTCGGGCTCTTTTTCCCGAATCGGAGCACAATACAATCACCACCAGAATCACACACACAAGTGATTTACGCACCAAATTTTATGAAATTCGGTCTATTTGTTTTTGAGATGGAGTGGAAACATACATTGCACAGACAGGCACACAAACACACAGACACAAATACACAGACACAAGTACAAACATACATACATACACAGACGTCACGCTAAAAATAGCTTTTTCGTATGCTAGAGGTCTCAAACGTGTAGATCAATCAAAATCTCGAGTTGCGATTTTCGTCATGATTCCAATACTTGTCCTATACATTGCCACGCATTGCAGGGAATGTAAAAATATGTTGCGAGTAGCACATGACTTTCACTGCAGATTCAAATTCATTTTGTAATTTTTCTTTCCTTATATACATTATGAATAAGGAAAGTTTTGTGACGGGGTCGAAAGTTCCATTTCGAGTTTTCGACGGGAGAGCACGTTTCAAATATCCTTGATCACCAATCAAATATTTTTGAGGTGATGTCTGTGTGTGTATGTGTGTGTGTGTGTGTGTCAGTGAGTCTATGGAGATGATATCCCACGGACGAATAGAGAGATTCGATTGAAATTTAGTACAAAAATCACAATCCGTAAATACTGGAGAGCCTATTGTTTTTAAACGCAATCGAATGTTCAGAACCCCCTTAAATTTTCTTGTGAAATTTTGAAAAATTCATCAAAAACTCAAAACCTTTAATAAAGTTACGCAGATAGATATTTCTTATGTAATTTATCCTTAGAAAGCGGAGATAAATTTTAGAACGTTAGCATGAACCGTTCTCGAGATATCGCACATTTTTCAAATAAATTTATCAAAAAATCCCACAAATAAAACATATATTAACTGTTGAGAAACATGTTCTCTTTTCATATGTAATATAATGCGATAAATTGGGCGACATCATTCTCGTGGATCTAGCTCGTTCCATTCATGAGAAAATATACTTTGAATAACACTTTTGTATTTGAACGCCTATAGTCATTTATCTACTGTGAGGATAACTTATTTCTCCATCCATAACGCTTGGCGAGATTTTATCGACGAATTGGGCGGGATGTCGCCAACTTGGTGGCTTTTTAAATGTCGCCAAATTAACGAAAATCTCGCCAAATGTATAAAAATGACGCTAAATGAATGAAAATGACGACTAATTGACGATAATTCAATATTTTGGAAAGAATATAAGTATCTCTATGAATAACCGATTTTTTGCTGTAAATGTAGTAAATTCGTTGCATTATATAAGGAAAATTCATGTGCTGCCCACATCAGATTTTTTATTTCATTGTGCACTAAACTGGGTTTAATTGCTGAAAATAACATGGATACTTTTCTAATGTTATATTTAATTTGTCTTTTTATTGCATTCACTTGGTTCTATTGCATTCACTTGGTCTTTTTATTGCACACTTTACATTCACTTGGTTCATTCTAAAATTATGTGGTGTGTCTTATTCGCTTATTTATCAAAATTTATCTGAAGAACATGTGCTAATGACTATATTCAATTTAGCCATTTATTTCAGATTTTTAATATCCTTGCGGGTCATTTCGCAAAAATGACTAGATTACACTTTTCTGAATCATAGCAAAATCTAATCAGCATCAGAATAACCATCAGGGGACTTAACTAAAAAGTTTTAAGAAAATATTTAAAATAGTTTTTAAACTATAGTGAAAATCATCTTTATTTCCCCAAAATTAAACATTTAAGTAATATCTCGAACATGGTTCAATTTAGATTATTGGGGTGAGTCTTATTATTTTTGTCTTCTAAAATTACGTATAAAAACAATCATTTACTTGATATATTTGAGCATATATAGTCTTTTATTTTAGATTTTGGCGATTTTTGAGGGCCATTTCGGAAAAAAGAGGGTTTCCCGTTACCGAATCATACCAAAATCTAATCAGCAGCAAGATATCACAACATGTGACTTGTCTACCAAATTTTGTAAAATTTAGTTCATTAGTTAGTGGTGAGTGGATACAAGATATTTTTGCAGGCAATTTCGCAAGAAAGGTGAGTTTTTCATCCCGAATAGTACCAAAGACTACAGCACAAGGGTCACACACAAGTGACACACCTACAAATATTTATGAAATTTGATCCATTAATTTTTCAGTTAGGGTTAATGCATACATTACACAGACAGACACACAGACAGACAGACAAACACACAGACCGACACACATACATACACACACATGCGTCACTCTAAAAATAGTTTTTTTTTTCTTATTCTGGAGGTGTCAACACGTGTAGATCTCTCGAAAACTCGAGTTGCGATTTCAATACTGCATGATTTCAATACTGTCCCTATACATTACTTTGTATTACAGGGAAAGTAAAAATCTCATGTGGCCAACACATTACTTTCCCTGCAGACTCAAATTCATTTTTCTTTATTTCTTTAATAATTCATTAAATTGAGTTTAATTTGCACAAAATAACACTAAATTTGCATTTTTAATTTCTCTTTTTATTTTGCTATTGGTCATTTTTCCAAAGGTGGCATTCCAAAAAGGTGAACCATCTCAAATATCTCGAGAATGGTTGGGTCTAGAATTATAGCGTTGTCCTTTATATTTTTCTCGTCAAAAATTACGTATAAAACAAGAATATAATTGTTACATTTGAACATACGTAGTCTTTTTTTTTAGATTTTTGCGGGTCATTTGGTAAAAAAGGCGATTTGTCTTTACCGAATCATACTAAAATCTAATCAACACCAGAATATTATACATGTGATCTGTCCATCAACTTTTGTGAAATTTGGTCAATTAGTTTTCTAGCTAGGGTGGATATAAGATATTTTTGTAGGCCATTTCGCAAAAGCAATTTCTTTTATTCCGAATTTTGCCAAAGACTAATCAGCACCAGGGTCACACAAAAATATCAAACCTACCAAATTTTATGAAATTTGTTCCATTAGATTTTTAGTTAGAGCGGATACATATATTGCACAGACACAAAGACAGACACACACACACAAATACGTGAGACTAAAAATAGTTTTTTCGTATTCTAGAGATCCCAAAACGTGTACATCCGTCGAAAACTCGAGTTGCGATTTTCGGCATGATTCCAATACTTCCCCTATACATTACCATGTATTGCAGAGAAAGTAAAATATGTTGAATACGTACTATGACACATTTTTATTCCCATGCCTTAACTTTATGTCATCTAGGAAGAGAAAATGCAGTGTAAAATATCTTTAATATTTTTAGGTAGCTCTCTTAGGGTGTAAGTGCAGAAACGGTTGCCGTTGAAAAATCAAGCAACAAGTAGCAACACAATGAGTTGTATACTGTATTGAGTTAAATATTGCACTCACTGAGTACTCCAGTAACTTGCTGTATACTGTATTTAAACTAGCATTTTGCTCTATTTCTGAGTTACTAAACTAATATTACCAGTATTTTAGAAAACATTATAATTCTATTCTACTAAGTACTCAACTGCTTGTCCAGTATATTCTATCACTATACAACTATATGCCTATATATAGATACGCACAGATGCCTTATATCTATCTTCTGGCAGGTTGGACTATCTGGGTACTACGAGCTGACATGCAGCTAGAGTACCGACTGCCAATCCAAACATAAGGAGCTGCCGCAATATTTACCGATAATCTTACAGCAGTTCTTCCGTTTGCATTGCAGCACAGCACGCTGTGTTCATATTGGCCTTCTTAGAATTCAATGAAATGCGCCTTGTTATACGTACAAAGTACCACGTTACGAATAATGAACTTACTTGTACAACGCTACCATGTACCACGGTAATAACTTATACCACGTTACGAATAATGAAGGCGAAAAAAGAGCGAATTCCCGCGCTTCCCAATAATCCTCTAATGTTCCCCATCCCCCATTAAAGATCACACAGAGAGTTTCGAATACCCTGTATGATTTTTCTATTATTTAACAAAGTAAATTGAAGTTTACTCTGTAGAGAAAATTATTTATAGGGCACATTATGATATTAGAATTCTGACATTGCATAAATATAAAATAATTAAAAATGTGTGGGAAAGGAAATAAATAATAATATTATTTATTAATATATTATTTCTAAATTGACATGGCCGTAAATTGCTCATATTAGTCGACTTATTTATTATTGTATTTATCATTGAGTTTTGTGTGTCCGCTAATAACTCTCCAATTATTATCTTTCGTGAGAGTTTTGTAAAAGAATTAGTCATTAATATAGTACTAAATTGACTGCAGCATTTTAATTTACAATAAAAAATTTATCAACGACATAAAATTCTTATACAATTCATAACACAATTAATTATATTATTTCGGCGGAGGGACCATGTGAGACCAGTACGAAAATGCCTAAACTGTTTTGATGACCTGTAAATATTTGGGGAACACATACCTTCACGCGTGTCTTGGACTTTGTTAGCAGTACGTACTTGATGTCGTCTTTATTACTAGCATTAACTCGTGGTGTAATGCATTGACACTTAAATTCGTCGATCATATTGTACAGCTGACTCAAACACTCGCACTTATGCCATTCTCGTAGTCATATCTGTATTCGCCAAGTCATACGTATATATGATCCTTTAACTCAGATGATACTGAGCACGATGATGATACTTTAACTGAGTATCATCATCGTGCTAGTCATAATGTCGCACTAGTATATATCGCCAACTCGTATTCTCTGAGTCATAATGTCCAACTGTTTTTTATATATATTCGTACTGTCTTAGGTTGTCGTTCTTTTGCCTCAGGACTGACACTCCCCATTTTGCTTCTATTGGCCGCATTCATGGCGACGCCACAAGCATATCCTCAATTGGTCAGCCTCTTTATACAATGTCGTTTATTTACATTTTCTCAAGAGTTCGACCCCTCTGTCTCGATGCTCCTAAATTTATGGTTTTCTGAACTCTGGGTTCATTTGTCGTAAACCTTGGCGTCATTCAGACTGAAGATATTGTCCGAAGTTCAGATCAATAAATAATTGACATAAACTGTCTCACTAAAACACGCGTTCTATGAACCATAAATACTGCAATAAAAATGCCTCATGTGAGGACATATTTTGGCCTCACATGTATAAACTGTATTATTTTATTATTATTTATAAGAAGATTGCAAATATATTTTTCTCTATTTTGTTTCATCGATTCTCTGTGACAAATATTTATCTCATTTTAAAATAGTAAGCAATACCAATTATAGTTAAGGAAAATATTATTTCGGCTGTTATATATAATTTAATACTACACAGCAAGCTAATGGAAATTATCGATTTAAGATTATAATCAAGAATTCGAGGATAAACATTCCCTTTTAACTCTAAACTTTTAACTCCCTCAAGTATTATCTTTTAAACATGATGCCTAATTCATTTTATTCCTTATCTTAACTAGTCGAACGTCGAGTAAAATACCATCCCTTTCCAAATTAGAAGCAGATTATGTTTTATTATTTACAGAGTATTCGCTGTGCATTACGGGTTGGTTATGAAATGGAAGGATATCGTGACGAATATAGCTTGATTAATATTTTTCTGTAGAACAATTTTTCACGGAACTGCAACAAACTATCGGGACAAAAATGACTTCTGCTCAGTTGCGCTATATAAACGAAGTAAAAGAATTATCAATACTTAGCCGCACGCATATCTCTTATTAGATGAGATAAATTTTTATATGGAAATATAATATATTTAAGCATTTTAATAAAATTGTATTTGCTGCCTTATTCTTTTAAAGGGTGATATAGCGCTTTTATTGCAGATATCAGTATTCGCCGATGGGTTTAGAATTTTATGAAGCTCATCAGCAAGTGACTGTCGATACCAGCAATGGCAACAGAGTGGCCAAGCCAAGATGATTCATTTCGGTGTGACTGCATCTAGAGACACTTAACCCCACATCATATATAGTAGAAAGTCCTTTAGTTACCACGAGCAATGAGATATAGCAGTGCACTCCTCTCTTGTAGGGTGCTGTGCAGAGGTTGCTTTTTCGTATATTAGATGCAGATTCTGTCTTGGGTGGCTGATCTGACGAGTAGGCTGCGAAGTGCAGGGCAGGGAATCATAAAAAAACAGTTAACCAATCAGAACGACTGGACTGAGGAAGGATTCGAAAATAAATAAAAGTTAACTAGCAAATTAATAAGTTGAGATTTTATTAAGATAAATTTGAATGTTAGTTTTTAAATGAAATTAAGATTGCATTAGCAATGAGTAAGTCAATGTTAAGTAAAATAATTAAAAGAGATGATAACGAACGTGGATTAGAGTACTGGTCTCACACAAGTAACGCGAGCAAAATCTAGCAAACCTATTGGCCTGTGGTTGGGCCATGAAAAAAGAGATGGTGATGGCGAGTCCGTTACCCCACATCATATATAGTAGAAAGTCCTTTAGTTATCACGAGCAATGAGATATAGCAGTGCACTCCTCTCTTGTAGGGTGCTGTGCAGAGGTTGCTTTTTCGTATATTAGATGTAGATTCTGTCGTATTCTGTATCTAAAGTATTGCA
This sequence comes from Amaurobius ferox, assembly GCA_951213105.1. Lineage (NCBI taxonomy): Eukaryota > Metazoa > Arthropoda > Arachnida > Araneae > Amaurobiidae > Amaurobius > Amaurobius ferox. The sequence continues at coordinate 129,460,048 of OX578148.1, forward strand.
GTCGCGCCATCTACCGGCATTTATTGGGGATGGGCGAAAAGAGGTGTAAAACTAGAAAACTCCTGTTTGAGGAACACGATAGCATCATTTCTTCCATTTAGTTCTATAGGAACCAAATAGAAGATGTCGAGGGCTGCGTTTCCTGAGATAGGAAGTCGTGATCGGACAGCAACAAAGTACGTTGATGTCTGTTGCAATTTAAACACTGGACCGACAAAAATTATCCGTACTACGTTTGAACACCACCTTTTGAAGGAAATAGAAGCAAAATATACTAGGTTTTCACTTTCAAGCTCATAGACAAATAAGCTCATAATATACTAGGTTTCGACTTTCAAGCTCATAATTATAAACAAAAAAGCTCAAATATACTAGGTTTCAACTTTCAAGCTCATAGATAAATAAGCTCAAAATATACTAGGTTTCGACTTTCAAGCTCATAAACAAATAAGCTCAAATATACTAGGCGTCAACTTTCAAGCTCATAGAAAAATAAGCTCAAAATATACTAGGTTTCGACTTTCGTGCTCATACTTATAGACCCAAATAAAGCAAAAATTCCAATATCTAAGACGACGCTTTCATTGTGCCTGGTGAATGGTGCTAACAGGCTTGCAGCAAAATATTAGATCTGTTAACATACTTCATGAAACGAAAAGTTGCGAATATTTATTTATCATTGTTGTAGATCTTGAATTTTAAATTAAAAATTTTAATTAAATTTCTACTTTTTCACAGCATCAGTAATTGGGCGCGGTAGCCCATTGGTTAGCGCGCTGGAGTTGCACTCGGTAGGCCCGGGTTCGATTCCAGCCACTGCCAAAACTGCCGCCGTGTTCATGCGGAGTACGATCACGTTAAACATGTGGGTCCGAAAGTCCTTCCGAGAGGTTGGTGGTAGGGGAAGGAGGGTACGGTCCCTGTGGATGCCTCCCCCACTGGGTTCCGGTCTAAATTGGGTGGCACTTCCCGACCGTCTAAACAGTTACCTTACACCTTTCTGGTAGGTCGGACGGTCTGGGCTTCAACAACAACAGCATCAGTAATTGTCTTCCAATATAAGGATTGAATTTTAATCTCATATTTTAAAAGATCCCTAATACTATTTCTTTAGAAATAAAAAACAATTATATGCATTCACAATTCATTCCTTGCTATCTAATGCAATGCTCGTATTTCTTGCTAAATATAACCTGATTAGCATCTCTCGGAAAATAATTCCCCACAAAAGTATTTTCAGTTGAATTATTGGAATACCATTAGTTACGGAAAATATAAAACAAATATTAATGATATTATATGCACGCAATTTATATCTGAGCTAAGAAAATTTACATTTTAATTCCTAATAAATGTCATCCTATAATGACTTCAGTGCAAACTTAGTTGTCAGTTGTTGGAATTTCTTCATAAGAAATACTACTTCTGTTAGTATTTTTAAAATAAGAACTATATTCTGTATTATACATTTGCGTGTCTTTATAATGCTGTATTGTTTCTTACTTTGATATTAATTATATACCATTAATTATAAATCATTTGAAATTATGAAACTCTGCTTATTCTGCTTCTGAATATAATCGGATAAAATTACTGTAGTAATATTAGTTGTTAGAGCGTTTGTAATCTCAATACGACATAGTATCTTATTAATAATTTTAAACTATAAATGACCTGAGGGAGGTTAAAAAAATCCCCCAAATCCACAATATTTAAAATTAAACCGCAATACAAAAATAAAACATTGTAGTGTATTTGATTTTCATTATTCCAGGTTAATGATTAATTTTTAAATATACGCTAAGCAATAGTCTATCTGTTGGCGAGCCATTTCACAAAGAAAGGCAAGTTTTTTTTTATCCAGAATCGTACCAACATCTTATCAGAGCCAGGTGAACCCATAAGTGACACATCTAGAAAATTTTATGAAATTTGGTACATTAGATTTTGGATTAGAGGGGATACGTACATGCCACAGGTTAATCCCCCCCCCTCCTAAGTGGACCCAAGGTGTTTTTGTGGACCCGAAACGTGTAGATCCGTCAAAGACTTGAGTTGTGATTTTCGACATGATTTCAATACTTTCCTTATACATATCAAATTTTTAAATTTTGGGACCATTTTCGATAAGATAGCTACGTTTAAATAAAACCGTTAGATTCTAAGTCAAGTGGGGCTTAGGAAGAGTGGCTACGTACTACATACATAAATGCATACGCGGGTGGCTATTAATAGCACAGATACTCTTTAGCTTGAGCCAAGAAAGTTCATATCCCCGGACTGCATGCGCCTTGTGTGTTTACATATGGCATACTAGGGTGCAGCAAATTTATTTAGGACATGTTTAAAGTTATTTAGTGCGAAATGATAAACGTGAAGCTCTTACTTTAATGCGGGCGTAACGTTGTTTTCGAGAATCTGCTGCATGTTCTGGTGTACATTTAGTTAGAGCTGTGCATTTCAAATCATGGCCAAAGTCGGTTACATTTTCTAGAATAAAATTATTTACATTTTCAATCTATTATTTGGAGATAATATCATCCAAAGTGTTTACATTTTACGTAATGCTCTGATTTCTGCTATAGACACTCTCATGCGAATATGTTATTCACATCTAAACAAAATCAAAGTTACTTTCTCATTAAACCTGAAATATTTGTATATTTGTGTTTAGGGGCATTTCGCTCGTACTTTCAGAATGGCAGTTTCTTCAAGTACTATAGAACTATTCGGATGATTTGGCGCTTTTACACCGTAGAAGACGAATCAACTCTTTTTAATGTAATATTTCAGCGCGTGTATATATGACATTTGACCATTCTCCTGAAATTTGACAAGCTGTGTATCGGCTCATGCGTTGTCTTAAGTTACAGATGTGATGGTTTGGAATTGAGATTTCTATTTCAAACATTTCTGGGGAAACCTCATTATCTCAATGGATCATCAATCATTGTAATTTCCCTATGCGTGCTAAAATGATGATGTTCAGTCAATTTAATATGTTCGGTAAACGGAATTGAAAAGGGGAATCAATATTAAGTGACACCTTGTTTCGGTGCAAGAAATGTGTGTGCGGGAGATATAAAATACAGAATTTTTATTTTCTACTATCAGTATACCCGTTCTTCGCACGGAATATATAATATAAAGACTTTAAAACTTCAATTATGTGCATATTCCTATAATACTTTAAATTACATTGTCCTTCTAAACATTTTATTAAAATATTTTATTTTATTCTCCTAAAAAGATGTATAAGAATCTCAGTTCTGGCTAAACAAAATTATCTTGTTAGGCAGATCTACAGAATAAAAAACATCTTGGTCCCGTTTGTAAAGACATTTGCAAAAAATATTATTTAATTTCCACAAAGCGACGGGGATTATCAAGGAAATTGAACTTAATTTTGAAAAATATTGGATTTTCATCATTTAGCAGTCATTTTCATTAATTTAGTATCATTTTATCAATTCGGCCGCATTTTCATTAATTTCACGGCATTTAAAAAATTGCTAAATTTGTCAGAATGCGGAACAGTTGGACTAAGACATAAACGCTACCGAAACATATGTTACATTACTATCATCTTTCAAAACGCAATCAATTTTATTGCTTTGGTGTTATTTTTATGACACCAAATAAATAAATGTTTTTAATTTGACAACAGTTTTATCGATTTGGCGATATTTTCGTTTATTTGGCGATATTTCAGCAATTTGGCCACATATTAAAAGGCCGCCAAATGTGTCAAGTGGGATGGACTGACAGTCAAAAACTACCGACATATAATTTCAATATTATCCCCTTTCAAAATAAAATTAATTTCATTAATTTAGCATTATTATTATCAGTTTGGCGATATTTTTATTAATTTGTGAACATTTTTTATGAATTTGGCAACATTTTTAGGGTTCGACAATATTCTCATCAATTTCGCAACATTAAAAAAAACCCTCCAAATCTCTCGCCAAGGGAAAACAGAAACGGGCGGACGTAATCCTTTATATTTTCGTTGATTAGAATATTATACCCATGTATCAGAAGATAAACCTGTAATACAATATATTGATTTTAAAATGTTCCCTCAAAATAAAACAGATTGTGTAAGAATTTGAAAAACATCAATAATCTAATCCCGTTAAACCCAAAGACCGTACTTATAAGATCCAATCAGCAGAAAAGATCATTCCGGCATAAAGCATTGATTATAAAACACTTTCCAACTGAAATGCAATTTTATTTAAGCATATCTAAAATGCGATATAATCATCGGTGATATTTTAAAAATTATCACAATAATATAACAATTTGTTATATTTGAAAGCTTCATCGAAAGCAAATGATCTTTACTAAAATAACGTCATCGAAATATAAATCGCCTGGCTCTTTATATAAAAATAGTGAATATTTCATACATAAACTTTTTCCATTCCTTTTATTCAGCGGCGATAATTTTAAAATTATCGCAATACTACAATAATTTATTTTGCTTAAAAACTTAAAACCAAGTAGGCAAAAGTATTTTGTAACTCCACACTTAAAACTGCGTCGAAAAACGCAATACTACAGAATCGTCTGCATCTCTATGTAAAACCAATGAATGTTTCATTCATATTAGCTTATTATGCAGACTCCAGAACAGAATAATTTTTCGTTAAAGGAATGCAGCGATTCGTCTTACAGCTTGATTTGCTTACATTCTCCATACGTGAGAATTTGATTTCGTTGTAGAAATAATCAAATTTTGTGACGATCATTAAAACTTCAAAATATTGTAATTGAATGGCGCAGTATATAGATGCCCAGAAAAAATTAAAAAATAAAGCTGTTTCAGGACGGATGCAACACTAAATATTAATTAAAAATAACTTTGAAATTCCCGATTTTGACACAAGATGGATGCCATATTTCATTTTGAAATGGGTGATGTGATTGATCTCTTCATATAATAGGGGTGCAATTATTATTTCCATTTTTATTTAAAAAACTACTTAACATATTTTGCTGAATTTCTTTTTATGTGTTTTATGGGATAATTTGAATATTTCTTAAAACTTTCGAAACAATTTGTGAAATGTTTGAAAAAATTAGGTCCCATAGGGTTCAATGTATTTCATTTTTTCAGTGATAATATTCATTTATATTCCCATATGTCCCACAGACCGTCTGAAGAACATACTAAAATTTCATTTTGATAAAGTTATTTTTACGGCAGTGATCGTGCGAACAGACAGACAGACAGACAGATACAATGAACAAAGTCATAAACAATTTTCAACTATGTTGTAAACTGTTAAAAAAGCATCCATATAATTGTGTGCAATTGAACTCAAGTTAAAGAATTGTGAATGAAAGATGGAAAAAATGAATTTGTGTCTATAGGGAAAGTCATGTGCTGCCCACATTATACTTTTACAATTTATAACTTCTCACATCTATTTCGTTCAATTCAATTATCCAATATTTAAAAAATCAAATAATTTAATAAATTAAAAAATGAAATATTTAAAGAATCATCAGAAAATCAAAACATTTAATAAAGTTATGCAAATAATCTTGTTTTATGTCATTTTTCATTAGAAAACGATTGACATAAACTTTTTAATGGTAGAAAGAACCGTTTTCGAGATATTGCCCATTTTTCAAATAAATTTATCAAAAAATCAGATGAAATAAAAAAAAAATATTAACTTTTGAGAAATATGTTCATTGTTTATATGTAATACTATGCGATCAATTTGGTGCTATCATTTTCGTGGATAGAGTTTGTTCCATTCAAGTGAAATAATACTTTGGGAAATAGTTTTGTATATGGACGCCAATAGTCATTTATCTACTATAAGAATAACCTATTTCTCCATTCATAACGCTTGGCAAGATTTTAACGAAGAATTTGGTGGAATGTTACCAAATTGGCGACATTTTTAACACCGCTAAATCAACGAAAATGTCGCTAAAATGATACAAATAACTTTAAAGTAATGAAAATGGCGACTAATATATGAAAATTTAATACCTTGGAAAGAGTATAATAATCTACTATAAGAATAACCTATGTTTCAGTCCATAATGTTTGGTGTCATGACGAGAAATCCGAGGGCATCAGAAGTCGCAGCGGATTTCCGCTCGACACGGCAGACCGAGAAAAGTCTAACAGTAAACTTTCGAGGTTCTTCTTTAGTGCGCCATTTCTTTTTAGAACACTAACCTCGCAACTTCCATTGCATTATATTTGAATAGAACACTCGACAAAAAGCCAACTGTAATTAAACATCCGCATTTAACACAAACCACATTTATTTAGACGAAAGCACATAACATAACAACACTTAGACATTTAATTCACTGGTTAACTCTTTAAAATGTTCACGACGCAGGATGCGCCTTGCTTTCCGCCTTCACCACTATATCTATCTTCTCGCTCTTCTTGGCTCTCGCTCTGTTGCTCTGGCAACCCTTAAAATGCTTGCCGGCAGAGTCTTCATCGCTGATTTGGCGATGTGGAAAAAAAAATAACTTGTTGGAGTCTTACTACTCCCCCCTTAAAAAAAAAGCACATTCGTCTCTTTAAAGACAATGTTGTTGAAAATAGAGTTCTATGGGCATATACACATTGAAAATACAGTCCTAACAACTTAAAAAGCGCATACTGATACATTAAATTTTACATCTGTTTAACAACACCATTTTACATCTGATTTAACAACACAATATTACAGTATATTTCAAAACACCTAATATTTTCAAGAAAAAAAAATCTAATAGTTTAACAATAATATTTCCTACCGTGTTACAATAAGAAATGTTATAACTTAAACAATAGACACATATATATATCAAAACACAATACAGTAAAACATTATAAATTCTTTTCTTGGTAAGATCAGTTAAAGGTATCACTACTGAAGCGAAATTTTCCTGAGTTACTTCGGATTTCTCAGTTGCGATCTCATGTCCTTTTTTCAATTTCTCTATTAGATCATGTAGATATTCCTCCACATTTCGGGATGCCCTGGTGGGAATTTTCCTTTCACCGATCCATACATCTTTTAGTAGAGCAAGTGGTCCTGGGGGTAGGCGTCCATATACTAGCTGAAACGGTGATACACCTGTTGTACTATGGGGAACTTCTCTATATGCAAACAGAAGGTAGGGAAGGTGTATATCCCAATTCCGCCCATATTCCTGAATATTTTTGTTCATCATATTTTTCAAATTTCTATTCCATCTCTCCACAGCACCCATGCTTTCGGGATGTCCAGGTGTAGAAAATCTGGGAGATATCCCTAATATACCTAAAAATGCTTCAGTTAATTTTGCTGTAAAATTTGTTCCTTGATCAGTGCAGATCAATTTTGGAAACCCGGTTTGAGTAAAAATTTTCATCAATGCATTGCATGTTGTTTTTGCCCCGATTTCTTTAACCGGAATGGCTTCAGCCCATCTTGTACACAGATCTATCGCACATATAATATACTTATGTCCTCGCCCAGAAGGAGGTTCTAACGGGCCAATGCAATCTAAACTCCAAACTTCGAAAGGCGTTTCTGGTCTCGCTATCGGTTGTATGGGAATTCTGTCCCTGTATGTAACAACTCGTCTCATCTGACAAATCTTGCAGCTTTCACAAAATTTGGCCACATCTTGTTTTAGGGTAGGCCAAAAGAATGAAAATTTAATTCTCTGTCTAGTCTTTTGTTCTCCCAAATGGCCAGCTAATGGAATCTCGTGGGCCATTCTAAGAACATCTTGGCGTTTGCAGATCGGCAAAACTACTTGTTTGACTGTCTCAACCGTAATCCATTCAGAATGGACCAAGACTACGTCAATTATCTCGTATGCATTTTGTCCCTTTCTTGCATAGTCCCAGACTTTTCTCAACGTCTCATCTTCATGTTGCAATTGAATAAACGAGCTCTTTACTTCGTTATTCTTACTCGACTTCTGCTCTTGTTTCCCATCACTCTCGACCTGAGTAGCATTCACAGTACCATGGTCACTGCACGTATTTTCTTCTTGACCATTTTCATTCATTACTTCCTGGTCAGACCCTACTTTCTCCTCCTTTTCGCCAAGATAGGTAGCATTATCGATCATGATATTCTGATCCAATTCATGCAAATGTATATTCTCCCGCAACGACTCATAAGCTGTAGAGCACACTAACATATCACTTGTTAGTTTTTTAGAAACTGCACATATTATGGGGACTATTCCATGTAATTTGTCATCAATTTTCATCGAAATCATCTTCAAAGGAGCGATCTCACTTTCTCCAAAAGCTGAGACAATTTTGATTCTGCCCTCTCCTTCACTATGAACGTCCATTACTAAATCTTCACGTATCACTGAGATTTGTGCCCCCAAATCTACTATGCCTACAAGTGAAGTTTCTCCACATTTTATATGTATGGTATGGAGGGTATCCACATTATTCTTGGTATTATCCTGCACTGACACCGGTACGGTAATTCGTGCTGTCAGAACTTGAGAGTTATTTTCATCCTTAGACTGTATAGTTCGAACATGATTGCTTTGAGCATTAGTGTTGGGTGATTTTCTCTGATTATTCCTTAACGTACAAAATTTTCCAATATGACCCTCAGCTCCACATGAAAAACAAATAGGTTTATAGTTGATTTTAGAAGTGTCATTTCTCCAATTGTAACCTGGTTGGCTCTTGTAACTTTGATGTCCCCTTCCTGGAACATTTCCATTTTTCCAAATTTTTTCGCCAACCCCTCTGATGTTTGGTGGTGCTCCAAATTTTTCCTTTTCCCTAAATTCGCTTTGGTGATACTCAACCTTCTCTTTCCGGACTATACCTGTTGATTTCGTATAGTTTACACGTATACTTTCATATTCATCTAACTTGTCTGCCAACATATTGGGTGCTACGATTTTTAACCATTCATCTAAGAAATGTTCTCGTACCTCCCCAGGTACCCTTTTCTTTAGTTGATCAGTAATCATCAATTTCTTTAGGCTATCAAAATCTCTAATTTCGAGACCATCAATCCACTCTTCAAAGTACTTGGTTAATTCAAATACGAAATCACGCCACGATTTCTCGGAAACTTTCTGTAGCTGCACGAACTTTTTTCGGAAACTTTCTGGATTCATCTTGAATCTCTTTAATAGAATACCCTTAACGTATTCATAATCTTCAAACTTTTCCTCTGACTCCCGTGTGATGAGTTGTATGATCTCAGAAGGCAAAAGTGGCAACAGACTTGACACCCAATCCGTCATGTCTACGTGGGCTCTTTTAGCTTGTCTCTCAAAAAGTGTGAGATATAACATAATGTCATCATTCTTCAAGTCAAATTTTGGCATCAATTTTATCAATTCGAAACTGCTTTTTGATCTTTCACTACTCCCTAAATTTAAGGACGTAGAATCTTGAGTAACACCCCTTTCGATTCTGAGTTTTTCTAACTCAAATTCTATTTGATCTTTTCTTTCTTTTTCCTCCTTTTCGATTTGATCTTTTCTTTCTTTTTCCTCCTTTTCTATTTGATCTTTTCTTTCTTTTTCCTCCTTTTCTATTTGATCTTTTCTTTCTTTAATAATAGTAAAGAGGAGTTCTTTCGTAAATTCTTCTTCGTAGTCTTCACTTCCAAGAATTTCTCTACGCAAATCCAAAATTTTAAATTCAGGTTTTATAATTATCCCCAATTCTTCCGCCAAAACCATCAAATCCTCTTTTCTACCTTTCGCAAGAAATGCCATACCTGATCACGAGGGAAGTTAACTGATTTATTTCTAAATTGTTTAAATTTACTAAAAGAAACAGTATTACCAGAAAACTACTTTATCACGAAAACTGGCGTATTCAATTATCAAATAACAATATTAACATAAAACAACTTTATCATGAACACTGGCGTATTCAGTTATCAAATAACACTATTAACAGAAAACCACTTTATCATGAACACTGGTGTATTCAATTATTAATTAAATTAACAGAAAACCACTTTATGATGAACACTGGCGTATTCAATTATCAAATAACAGTATTAACAGAAGACCACTTTATCATGAACACTGGCGTATTCAATAGCACTGACGTACTAATTTTCTGTAACAAATACATTCAAAATGGACATATCATATCCACTCGTACTATAATGCTGGTGCATTAATTAATTGATACCGGACGTATCTTAATCGTACAATAGAAATGAAAATTGTAATCATCATATGTCATGTTAATATAACAACGTAATTTTTCAAAAATCAATATCGTATCCACTCGTATTATAATGCTGGTGCATTAATTACTTGATACCGGACGTATCTTCATCTATTCACCAGAAACATACAAATTGTTTTTCATTCCAGGAACGATTATTACTTCCGTAATAAACTAATCCTGCCGACTGCGCCAGTAAACTTTCGAGGTTCTTCTTTAGTGCGCCATTTCTTTTTAGAACACTAACCTCGCAACTTCCATTGCATTATATTTGAATAGAACACTCGACAAAAAGCCAACTGTAATTAAACATCCGCATTTAACACAAACCACATTTATTTAGACGAAAGCACATAACATAACAACACTTAGACATTTAATTCACTGGTTAACTCTTTAAAATGTTCACGACGCAGGATGCGCCTTGCTTTCCGCCTTCACCACTATATCTATCTTCTCGCTCTTCTTGGCTCTCGCTCTGTTGCTCTGGCAACCCTTAAAATGCTTGCCGGCAGAGTCTTCATCGCTGATTTGGCGATGTGGAAAAAAAAATAACTTGTTGGAGTCTTACTCTAACTTTCTCCAATTTTTCATACCCAGGTTCGAAACACACCTCCCGTCAATTGGAAGAATTCCAATTGATGACCTGTGAAGGAAACCCAACAAATACCAAAATTACGAAGAAATTACCTTTACCTTCAAGAATTCACCAGCAGCTGAAAACACATAAATCAATACAATTACAACTCAAATAAGAACACAATTTAATTTCAAATCCAATATTTATTAATTATTCAAGAAGTGGAGTTGCATATCAAATACAATTTCTGAATTAATAACTGAAAACCACTGGACCTCTTCTACCAGGAATCATCGGCTCTTTGCCGGAATTAAAATAATCAATTCTAAAATCCAAATTTATCAGAATTCATATTAATTACACATTTTCAATAATTCAACAAAAACATGGTATGGTCAGACAGAAAACACACTCGAGGAACGCTTAAGGCTTAATTTAGTTTAATTCAATTTAAATTACGATTTCTTACTATTCTTAAATTAAGGATGGTAGCTGAAGTTAAACAACATATAATATGATTAATGAAGGCAGCTGAAATCATAGGCGAAGGGTTCTTCAGAGTCGACGCTCAAGTCCAGACGTCTTCCAACAGCACGTCTAAATAATTCAGGCTCACCTCACAAAACTTGAAGAGGACTCATGGTAGGAAAAGCGTAGGCATCCACTGGCAGATTCCCTCGGGGCAAACATTGCCCAGCTTCAGCAGGAACGGCAGAACCGCAGTTTCCGGCAAGGTGCCGGATCAGGTACTCCAAGGATCGTCCAGTTTCATTAATTGCTTTTTCTGGTCCCGGTCACGGATTCATGTGAGGTTCTCAATCATCATCCACACGGCGGTCGACGGTCGGCGAGGGCAAGGCATCAGATCTCAGCAGAGGCGACGGTGGCATCTCTCCCGACCCCCACAGCGACGGGACTCAACCTGGGGGATGAATTCCGCGCAGGTCGTGGGTTCGAAGATGTTTCCAGGGAGAGAGCCCCGAATCAAGAATCACTCAGCTTTTAAACACTCCGGGTGGATCCAGGACCCGGCCAATAGAAAATAACAAGGGGCTCACAACTTCTCTTTTCCACCAATCCAAAATTCCTTCCACTTCAAAAACCTCCAGGGATCCGCCCCTACCAACGGCAAATTCACAAGGCACGTGCAGCTGCCACGTGAAGTCAAGAAGAACGAAGACACTTGTCTCCGCCAGCAAACAGGTGCGACCCAGACTAACGGACGCCGTACGTTGTTCCTCGAGTGTGCGAGAATTATTATAGAATAAAAATGGCCACAATCAAAACAGATTTTGATACGCTTACATATGCTAAAATATATACAATGACATGAGGGTTCCAGGACACAGATTAATTAAATAAAAGTTTAAAAAGTATTGAAGTTATGCAATTTACAAAGGAGTGACGAATTCCGTCATGACATTTGGCAAAATTTTGGTAACGAATTTAGTAGAATATCGCCAACTTGGCGACTATGTAAATGCTGCAAAAGTGACGAAATGTTACCAAATTGATAAAAATAACACAAATTGGTAATGCATTTTTTCGAACTTAGCGAATAATCTAGTATCGCCAACTTAGCGGTATTTCGCTCCAGATTGATGAAAATATCGTCAAAATTGCAAAAATGATACGAAGTTTATGAAAATAATGCCTAATCGAGGAATTAATTATTAAAATATTTTAATATATGCACAATGTGTCTTATTGAGGATGCTATCAACATTGATATTTTTTTATTTAGTGGTTTCTTCGTTAAATGGGTAATTCAAAATACTTTTGCATGTTGTCATCCATTTTTGTTTTGAAACTTCTTTGAAACGAATCACTTCTCCACACTGCACATAACTCACTCATACTGCATTTCACTCATACTCATCTGTACTTGTACAGACTCAAATAGCAATTTTACAATTATCGAATTTATATTTCCTCATGCGTAAATCCATGCATGTTTTTTGACCAATTATGAAACTTTTTGGTCTCTCGATATATAAATATCGAAAGGTCAAATATAAAGTCAAAATGTATTTCCCCATTTTCTTTTGTCCAATAAATTCTGATGAGATGAATTCAATAAATTTCTCAACTCGAACTTTGTTTCATATATCTCCAAAAGTGCCCTTAAGATAAAGCAATACCTAAAATACCGATAAAGCAATACCGATAAAGCAATACCTACCTCCGAAATATTTCGCTGTTATAGAGCTTGTTATACAATCGGTAAAGTATATGAATGTATGTTCAGTTCATAGTATAAATATTTAAAATTCGCAAAATTTAGATCAGAAGAAAATCCATATGTCCAATACATGGCTTTTACTAAAAGTTTCAAATTTTTATTTGGTCGGAAAATAATTGCAAAATCATATTTTTACAAACTTTTATTTAACTTGTTTGGCGTTTGTTAATATGATTCAAATATTTAATGCCCTAACTAATGAGTTTCAAAATAATATGATATATAATATATCGTTATTTTTGTGGTGCATTTTAATCCTTTGGAATATAATCTTATTAAGCATGCCCATACTGTGCCAGCAACGCTGGTTTTGTTAATTACTCGAGATCCGGAGTAGTCTGAACGTACAATTTGGTATGTAGTTTTTTTTTATTGTGACATATGTTTTTCCTTGGATTGGAAAACTAATCGGGCTAGCCCGCCATTGGTCCATCATAGGAGTGTACTCGTTTTGGGGGAGAAAGTCGATATCCGACGTAGCCTCATATTTGGCATGTCGCTTTCTTTCATGGTATATTATGGTTTATTTCATGGTACCTTACCGAACAAAGCTGTTTGTGCCTACCATAGGAATGTACAAGACTTTGTGGGGAATTACTTGAGAATCGGAGCTTCTAGACAGTTCAAATTAGTATGTCTTCATGCATTTAACTTAATACATTAATAATGCATGCATTTAACTTAATTTATTTAACTTAATTTCTAATGTAATTTATGCATTTAATTTACATACATTTTAATCAATCCTGTTTTACTCATTTCAGTTACGTACAAAAAAAATCTGATGTGGACAACGCATGACTTTCCTTATATAATGTGATTTTACTACTTTTAGAGTTAAAAAAAATGTTATTCTTATAGTAGATACTTATATTCTTTCTAAGATATTTAATTTTCTTCAATTAGTCGTCATTTTCATTGATTTAGCGTCATTTTTATCCAATTGGCGAGATTTTTGTCAATTTGCCAACAATTAAAAATGTCGCCAAGTTGGCGACATTAAGCCAAATTCGTCGCCAAAATCTCGCGAAGCGTTATGGACAGAGAAATAAGTTTTTCTTACAGCAGATAAATGACTATTGGCGTTCAAATATAAAAGTATTACTCAAAGTACCTTTGTTCATGAATGGCACAATAAAAAGTTAAAAATGCAAGAAAGAGAAAGGCGCATATTGCCGCACTATCAAAATCTAGAAATTTAAGATTTAAAATGCAAAACGATTTATAAAGGTGGAATGATTGTGTTAACAGATTTGCAGTACGGCCAAGGAGGATTGCGGCCCCATTTTCCTGGTTAAAAGCTAGCCGACAGGGTTGCAGTAAGGTCAAGGAGGATTGCGACCTCTTTTTCCTGGTTAGAAGCCAGCTTAGTTTGCAAAATTTCCAATTGTATTGATTTTATGATCCCGTTTTTAATTGTATTGTTCCATTTTCAATTTCAAGACTTTGTTGTAAAGTGTTAAAAATGACTTATATTTGAAATATATTTTATATAATAATGACTTATTTCTCCATTTATAACACTTGGCGAGAATTTGGCGGAATGTCGCCAACTTGGTCAGTTTTTAAGTGCTGCCAAATTAACGAAAATCTTGCCAGATGGATAAAAATGACGCTAAATCAATGAAAATGACAACTAATTGACGAACATTCAATATCTTGGAAAGAATATAAGTATCTACTATAAGAAAAACCTATTTTTTTACTGTAAAAGTAGTAAATTCATTACATAATATAAGGGAAGTCATGTGTTGCCAAATGTGTTTTCAAATAAATTATATTTGAAAAAGTTATATTAATTGTACGTTAATCTTTATTTAAGAAAACGGGTATTTATTTTTACCCGTTTTAATAAAAACTTTGTATAAACAGTGTTGTATGGATGCAACCTAATCAACGTAATTCTGCTACTGTATTGAAGGATGAAAACTTTTATTGTTATAAATGGGATCTACTTATGTTACTGTCGATTAATAGTTCCGGAGCTATTGCGAGTTGAAATCGCCCACAAAATGTGATAATTTATAATAAAAAATCTGATGTGGGCAACACATGACTTCCCTTATATTATGTAATGAATTTACTACTTTTACAGTAAAAAAATAGGTTTTTCTTATAGTAGATACTTATATTCTTTCCAAGATATTGAATGTTCGTCAATTAGTTGTCATTTTCATTGATTTAGCGTCATTTTTATCCATCTGGCAAGATTTTCGTTAATTTGGCAGCATTTAAAAACTGACCAAGTTGGCGACATTCCGCCAAATTCTCGCCAAGCGTTATAAATGGAGAAATAAGTCATTATTATAGCAAATAAATGATTATTGGTGTTCAAATACAAAATTATTACTAAGTATATTTTCTCGTGAATGGAACGAGCTAGATCACCGAGAATGGTGTCACCAAATTTATTGCATGATATTACATATGAAAAGTGAAAAGGTTTCTCAACATTTAATATATTTTTTTTATTTATGGGATTTTTGATAAATTTATTTTTAAAATGTGCAATATCTCGAGAACGGTTCATGCTAGCGTTCTAAAATTAATATCAATCGTTTTCTAAGGAAAAATTACGTAAGAAATGTCCATTTGCGCAACTTTATTAAAGCTTTTGATAATTTTTTCCAAATTTCACTCGACAATTTATAGGGGTTCTGCACATTCGATAACGTTTAAAGTCAATAGGCTTCCAGTATTCACGGATTGTGATTTTTGTACCTAATTTCGCTCGAATCCGTCCATTCGTTCTCGTCAGTTATCGTCTTTACAGACTCAGTGATACACACCCACACACACACACATACAGACATCACTTAAAAATGTGCGATTCGTGATCAGGGATGCTCGAGACGTGCTCTCCCGTCGAAAATTCGAATTGGAATTTTCGACCCCGTCACAATACTTACCTTATACATTATGTATATAAGGAAAGTAAAAATATTTATGCAAGTTCCAACGGAGTTGTTCTGTCGCGTCATCTGCAGATATTTGTTAGTCTCATAAATTGTTTTTGAAATAGCATTATGTTGTTGTTTGTTGTTTCTAATGACCTCCTGTTTCGGTACAGTCGATACAGGACCAGTGACGCAGGAAAGAACGAAGAAAGACACCCAAGACAAGAGAACAAAGTTTATTACAAACAAGCATCACTGGCGAAGGTTGGAGGGGGTGCAGCTTCACATTTAGCCGAGGACCCAGAAGTCGGAAGACTGACTTGCGTCAGTAAACATCCATGCCTTACTCGGGATTTGAACCAGACCCCATCAGACAGCTGCCGAAGACGCTATCCAATTCGCCGCCTGAACAGCAAAACAGCATTATAAAATGACATTTGAAAATAAACATTTCATTCTTCGTTATTTCTTCTTTCTTTTATTGATCCTGGCACGAATGCCCCATTATTTTTTAGCAACGTACCCAGTACGGCTTTTTACCACAATAATCGTGCTCTATTAGAGGCTATCCTACTCATTACAGGCCCACTACCTTAGTAATACACACACACACAAGACAGCACAACACCCAGCCATGAAAATGCTCACCCTCTCATGCAGGAATCAAACCTGCGACCCTTTGGCTGTGAGGTAAGCCATAATGCTGGATGTCAAGACGATAATTCAATAATTTACAACAGTGATGTGGTCAATCAACGAAACATCGCCTTTCAAATTGCGTTTTTCAATATGGAACTGATCCCCGAAAATTGCACATTCCGGAATATTGAATATCTTCGGATATAAAGACAGAAACGCCAAGTAAATTTGAATTTGGACTAATTTGGGGGTCTAGAACTTGTGGGTGACATCAAAATTGGGTGTTACCATTGAAAATTTCAAAGTTTGTGCGCATCTGGATATGAAGACGGTCCCTTATGCAAATGTTACGCACATTAATTTGTAGAGGTTGTTATTCCTAATCGAATGGTATCATGTAATTTTCTCTACAATGGACGATACTCGTTTAACAGAGAGTGGGGCGTTTTCTTTTCCCTCGGCTGTACATATGATGCTGTGACGGCAAAATAGTTCACATTTCGGATGCTAAATAGACGAAATAATTATCAAAATTTTCGTTGGAAAAAAATGTTTCAAATCTTTCCTCTATATATAGTTAAAATCCAATGTCTGTATAGATATAATTTTGAATCCAGACAATGTTAGTGTAATGCAGTGTCCTATAAGTTTTGCAACCAGGAACCATTTACAGTCGACTTTTTGAATGAGTACGGAATGAGTAAAGTTCAGTATCAAATTCGCAATACCTGCTTGTAGGAGCTTTTCCAATAGATGCGGCTAGGGTGTGTGTTAATAAATATAATAATATATTCGATACCTTACAGCTCTCAAATTGCATAATTTTGATGGGTATTTTTCTTCTAAATTTTGAAACCCTCCCCCCTACGTAACCTATCATATTATTTTTGGTCATGCTAGAAAGACTCTCTAACTACGTTTCGAATGGGAACTGCATGCCATCCAATCACCTCCATCTAAGAATTTGAACACTCGAGAAAGTATCTCTCATCTCGCTACTTCTATAAAACGGAGTGACTAATATTCGTCAATTATAGTGTGTCTTCTCAGTGGAGGAAAACAATTATCCCTCACAGTGTCATTGCTTTACGATTTTCAGTGTCATTTAAATGAGACTCAATCCAATTATTGACAAGAAATAGTTTAATTCATGCTGCAAAAACCTCTTTAGATACAATTTGAAAATGCACGCGTTTCGCTTTCAAGATCGTGATTATATAGAAACATTTCGACAATATTTTGACCATGTAGCTAGAAAGAAGGAGACAGAACTCCTATGGATGAAACTCTTGAAAATGCTATAATGCTTTGAGAATTATATGTAAGTGCCGCTCGTGTTAGTAAAGTAGCTGTTATTTTTAGTTGGCATAACAAGAACGCGTAGTATTTAGTATATATATTTTTGAATATTTTAAAATTAAGAGTACTTTAATTATGAGAATAATTAACCAGTACTTTTACATAGTTGTAAAATGGGCGCTGTACCCCAGTGGTTAGGAATTGCATTCTGAAGGCCTGGGTTCGATTCCCGCCACTACCCAAAGTGCCGCTGTGTTCACGCGGGGTACGATCACGTTAAACATGTGGGTCCGTACATCCCTCTGAGAGGTTGGTGGTGGGGGAAGGAGGGTACGATCCTTGTCCACCCTCACTGAGTTCCGGTCAAAATTGTGTGGCACTTAACGGCCGTCCAAACAGTTATCTTGCACCTTACTGGTAGGTCGGACAGTCAGGGTCTCAAGAACAACAACAGCATAGTTGTAAGGTAGATTATAGAATATATGGAGGTAAAAGTAAATTGAAAGATAAAATAATTTTCAATACGTAGGAATGCCCTTTATTGCTTCAGTTCTACTTTGCATTGCTCTAATAATTTATTTTTACAAAGTGGACAGTTTAAATAAATATCTTGGGTCTTTCACCATAGAAATGCATATAATGCAGGAATACTATTCTTATCCCAGCGCCACCGGAATGATTGTCTCAAACGATATTGGCGTTTCTTTAATATGAAGTTTTAACTTCTTACCTCCATGATTTTCACATTATTGGCACAAACTCTGTTTTTAAATTTTAAATCATTGAATTATTTTTAATCGTATGGGTATGTGAAATGTTTTATTTGTTATGGATGGCAAACATTTAGCTGTATTATTGTTTTTTCAAAAAACAGAAAAATTAGTTTCAAGCAATTTCTGCTCAGACTACGTTATAGATAGAGCTTAGTGGGTGACTGATACAGATTCAGAATACAATTATGGATGAGGTAAGGAAATTAATTCACTGAGGATTTTCATTTCTGGATCTTTTTCTGTTTCTCCAGTTCCACAATTTGTATTTTTTTTTGCAACATCTATTTGCCTCTATTGGTTCTAGTACAAGTGTTATAAAATGATGACTGATATGCATTCAGAATGCAATTTCCGAGACGATTGGGGGAAGGGTTCACTATGAATTTCTATTTCCGTTTCTGGAGATGTCACTTCCTGCTTCTCCGAAAATTCGTATGACTGTATGACATAAGCGTGCAAAAGTGTGCAGGAAGCTTAACAGGTATGTTGAACATGAAGAGTACACGCCGTTTTAAATCCCTTCATAAATTTCTTGTTTCATCGGATCTACAGAAGTTGTCTACAAAGATTTTGTACTCATGTTTTCTGTTATTGTTGGGTATTCCAAAAGTTTCGCGACTGTAATAAAGATGAAATAAATCATCGTGCAAACTTAACGACAGACATATACTCAAAATACTGTTAATATCCGCTAATAAATAATGTACACGTATTTCCCATGCCTTTAATGATTAGAAACTAAAATTAGGTATATACACGATAGTTTAAGGACCATCCAGTAGATTCATAAAATGAGTATTCAAAATGTAACTCACGTTGTTTTATATTTCATTGAACAATGATCTTTAATTGATCTTTTAAAGGGAATAACTTGCTAACAATCTTGTCAATAAAAGCAATTTGCATTTATGTAGATAAAATGGGAAAAAAATATCGGCGGTGGCTCCAGTACTGTGAAGCCGAAATTGCTTTGTGTGAATAACATTTTGTAAAATAAATCTCAACTATTATATATCGAAAAAAATTATATCCAAAATATGTTTCTATATACACTTATAGGGCTTTCAAAGAACTACGAATTCTTGCTTTTGGTTTACAACTATTACTTTTATTTCTAAGATATAAGTATTACAAACTTGAATATCGGAAAATTGTGATACTTCTTTTACTTGCCAAGACGATGACTCAAAAAATGTAAGAGCTGTTTTAAAAATACATACAGATTTAAAAACTGAAGTTTCTCATAGATAATTTTGTCGCTTACTATTTATATATATCTTTTATAGTTTCGTAGATATTTACAATGAAAATATGAGAAATTAAAAAACTCGTTCGGACACCTACAAAAGTTCGAAAAATTAGAGCTCGAACCAAAATCTAATTATATACAAATGTCAGGAAAAGAACTCAAATTATTACTTAGTGTTCAAAACTAGCTCGTATAATTTTTGTAATATAAGCATTACAAACTTGAGAAAGGGAACATTTCCCATCCTCTTCAACTCGACAAGACGATGACTCGAAAATTATAAAAGCTCTTTTGAATAATAACTATAGATTTTAATACTACATTTTCGAGTACATATTTTTGTCTTTTGCTATTTATATTTACCTTTTATAGTATACTATAAAATTCGGGTGAAAGTTAGAAAAATGAAAAAAAAAAACCTCTATCGAAAAGCTACTTTTCAATTTTTTAAAGAAAAAAAAAATTAAAATATTAAAATGTTGAAATTATTTTTATATATTCATATTCTGGAGCCTATTTTCGACGAAACAAGAAATATTAATTATATTTTTATCTATTAGGTTCGGGGTTTAAAGAGTTCACATTTTTCGTAACGCTCTGTTTTTCCTCCAGAGTAACCCCCAACCTCAGATGTTATTTACATCCAAAGAGGTCTGCATCCTCCATCGTACTCATGTTAGCTTTGCTTGATATTCCTTTACGAAGCAATTGGGTTTGAAAATATAGTTAGCATTTTTAATGCTCTAGATATAAGCATTAAGCATTTTAGTAATATAAAATTTTCAATCTTCTTTAACTTGACAAGACGATGGCTCAAAAAACTGTAAGAGCTTTATAAAAACATATCATTGATCTAGATACATATTGAACTCTAAATTTTGCACAGAATATTTTTCTCAATTACTGTAAAGTGAAACAAAACTCGCTTGGACAAAATGTTTACTTTCTTTTCCGAAGGAAATAGTGTAAAACTAGCTGAATACCCGTTGAAATTCAATGGTTTCTGCACCAAATAACTATTTGAATAATTCGATTTTTCTAGTGGTGTTTTTCATATCAGTGGCCCTTACCGAATTTTAAATATCAGTTTCAGTTCAGAGCATTTCTCATTTATTCAGCCAATTAAACATTTAACTATGCCAATTAAACATTAACATTTAATCTCATCCCTAAATTAGCAGATATTAGAAAACCTGAAATTATACACTTTATTCCTATTCAATAATATATACTTGCAACAGTTTTAAAGTTTCTATCGTATTGCAAGGTTCGTTTCACAATCATTTCACATTTCGAACGTTTTGGTGCGGAGCACCCATTAAATGAACATTTTTGAAATATACGATTTTCTCTTTAGGTTTTATAGATTGATTGTCCTGTGTATCAAATATAAAGTTCTTGTCTCAAAATTCACATATTGAACGATTTGGTGAGAACACCTTTGAAAAACTCGATTTTCCCCAGAGGGTTTTATTAAACGATTGACTCGTGTGCCATATTTTAAGACTCTCTCACGTAAAAATGTGTTCTTTATTTATTCAGTATATCAAGCATTTTATCGTGCGGCACCCCTAAAGTGTCATATTATGGAGAAATTAAATTGAACAGATTCTTCTTTTCCAACTATCTATCATTACGTTAAATTTAAAGTATGTATCTTATCACGAAGTGTGCTTTTCTGCCATTTCACTTTTCAAAAGTTAGTGTGCGGTGCACCGTCCCCCCTTAAATGAAATTTTTGAAAAATTCTATTTTTCTTGACTTTTTATCAGATGATTGGGCCTAAGTACCAAATTTCAAGCCTCTATCAAATTTTAAAGGATGTGTTTCACATTTGTGCGGCAAATCGAATACTTTGGTGTGCAGAACCCCTAAAGTTGCAAATATTGTAAAACTCCAATTACACACTTTCTTTTTAACCATCTTCAAAAGAAAGATTCACCAAATTTGAAAACTCGATTGCACTGCAAAGCATGCTTTTATATCATTTCACTTTCGAACTATTTTGTGTAGAGTACCCAACCCATAATATGAACATTTTTGGAAAATTCCATTGTTCTTGAGTTTTTTATCAGATGATTGGCCCATATACCAAATATAAAGCCTCTACCCCATTTTAAACATGCATTTCTCACATCTTCCAAAAATCAAGCAATTTGTTCTGCGACACCCCTTAAAATAAAAATTATTGAAAAACTGAAATTTCACAATTTCTTCCTTCGAAATTATCTACCCGTACCATCTGAAATCTCCATCTTATCCCGAAGTATATTTATTTATTTATCATTTCAACTTTCGAACGTTTTTCTCTGGAGCACCCTCTTAAACCAACATTTCTGAGAATCTCTATTCGTCTTGGGTACTTTAATTAAATGAGTTGCCCATATACCAAGTTTTAAACCTCTATCAAATTTTAAAGGATGCGTTTTTAATTTATTCGGTAAATCGAACATTTTGGTGTGGGGCACTCCGTAAAGTAGAAAATATTGTAAATCTGAAATTGCTCTCTTTTTTCCTTTCGAAAGATTTAACCATGTGCAAAATTTGAAGTCTCTATCTAAACGCAAACATGCTTTTCTATCATTTCCCTTTTCACATGGCTTTCGTCTGGAATACCCCCCTCTACAGAACATTTTCGGAAAATACGATTTTTACAGGGGGGGGGGATTATAAAACGACCGACCCTTATACCATATTGCAAGTTTCTATCTAATTGATAAGGACCTAAAAAAGCGTGACATTCGGAAGGACGGACACTTGACAGTTACTCATATTATATACAGATATTGAAATTATTTTTGTATGTCCATATATGACACCCATTTTGCAAAACAAGTATCAATTGTTTACATTTTGTTTATTAGGTTCGGAGTTATAAGGTTTCAAACTGTTTATAATTTTCTAAACGTTCTAATTTTGGCCGTCTCTTCCATCTTTAGACATATTCACATCAAAATTAAAATTACGAGTATTTATTTGAGGGTTAATTTTTTCACCTAAAGTACAAATTCTTTTGTACAATATAGTTTATTGTATACAGTCTCACAATGTTAAATAATAGACGTTTTCGTTAAATGCTAAATTCATGAAAATCTTCATTGCATAGCACTGTCAAGTGGTTTCGGGGAGGAGTTTCGATAGGAAATTGCACCGTACGAACATTACTTAATTTAAATAGAACAAAAACTGGCTAATACTGCCAAATGACTGAAGAACAACCCGAAATCTACGTGATGAAAAATTGACTCCGGATTAATGAAAAGGGTAAATTTTAAATGCTAGCATTTTATCAAATTAACATTTTTATTTTAATTTCGTTCCAAATCACACTCATGCAGTTCTTTGGTTCTACAGTTTCATGGCTTTCGTCTGGAATACCCCCCTCTACAGAACATTTTCGGAAAATACTATTTTTACAGGGGGGGGGTTATAAAACGACCGACCCTTATACCAGATTGCAAGTTTCTATCTAATTGATGAGGACCTAAGAAAGCGTGACAGTCGGAAGGACGGACACTTGACAGTTACTCATAGTATATACAGATATTGAAATTATTTTTGTATGTCCATATATGACACCCATTTTGGCAAAACAAGTATCAATTGTTTACATTTTGTTTTTTAGGTTCGGAGTTATAAGGTTTCAAACTGTTTATAATTTTCTAAACGTTCTAATTTTGGCCGTCTCTTCCATCTTTAGACATATACACATCAAAATTAAAATAACGAGTATTTATTTGAGGGTTAATTTTTTCACCTAAAGTACAAATTCTTTTGTACAATATAGTTTATTGTATACAGTCTCACAATGTTAAATAATAGACGTTTTCGTTAAATGCTAAATTCATGAAAATCTTCATTGCATAGCACTGTCAAGTGGTTTCGGGGAGGAGTTTCGATAGGAAATTGCACCGTACGAACATTACTTAATTTAAATAGAACAAAAACTGGCTAATACTGCCAAATGACTGAAGAACAAACTGAAATCTACGTGACGAAAAATTGACTCCAGTTAATGAAAAGGATAAAATTTAAATGCTAGCATTTTATCAAATTAACATTTTTATTTTTATTTCGTTCCAAATCACACTCATGCAGTTCATTTTGTGTTTATAAGTAAACGATGTGTGTGCTTTATAATGCCTGGTCGCAACAATAAAAGAAAAATTGAAACATTTCTACAGTCAACAATGAATGCGTGACGTCACAATGAATATTCGTAGCCAATGAGAGATGTTTATATTTTTCCATTGTTTGGAAGTCATTTTCTGATAAAATTTCAAGCCGTTCGTCTGAAAATACTAAGACTCATTTATTTGATAATAATTTTGATTATATTTCGAAGTGATGAAGATCTGGAAAGCTATTAAACGTTTCTTCGGAGGCAAGAAGTAAGTACATCGATTTATATACAAAAATAACGACGCAAAAATATTAAAAATAACATTATTTGTATCAACTGCCGTTCCCCATTATATTAAGCAGATTTAATTTTCAGTAATACCTAATTTTTCAAATAACGCTATATATTATCCATGTATTGCCTTCTTGCTGATTGTTCAGCAGATTCTATTGCTATTTTATATAACACATAATTTTCATTCATCTGTATAATTATAACACTTATCAGTTACAGCATTTCGGATCTCTTTAACGTATGGCTTTCACTTAAAAGTCAATTATGTTTTGAAGAATATGAATAGCATTTTTCTTTTTTTATTACAAACCTCATAGATACACATATCAGGTAATCTAAAAACTGAATTTCCGGTACAAACATTGGCCGAGAGATTTTAAGAGCACTTTACTGTTACTTAACTCAATTGATATATAGGATGATATATATCATGAAGGGTCTAAATATCATTCTGAAACATTTCTCGACTTAATATACACTATATTTTGACGTCGATGCCTGGGACTCTATAAGAGTAGATTGGCTATTCTGAAGTTGTGCCGAGACATATTCCAATGCCAATAGTTTTACAAATAAACAATATTTTCCTTCAGTTTTGAAAGCGCGGTTTTATGCTGCATTTTACAAAGAGCATGCTTATTTCGATATACACTGAATGAAAACCCCGAAACACTTAATCGAGGGTTCGAACCTAGTTCCAGACACGATGGGAAGACTGCATTTCACGTAGTATGTAACACAGCTCGCTTCTAGTATAGTTAAGATTCTATCTCTTCCTTTACAAAGTAAGTCAATTCCCACAACGTCACCACTAGGAATATAAGTTCTCTGTGAAAGATTTACCGAGCTGCAACTTTGAAAGCTCCCATATTTCCGCCAGAGGACGTTAGATTAAAAAAAAAAATCTGATGTGGGCAACACATGACTTTCCTTACATAATGCAATGAATTTACTGTATTTACAATAAAAAAATAGGTTTTTCTTATACTAGCTATTTATATTCTTTCCAATAAATTAAATGTTCGTCAATTTGTCGTCATTTCCACTGATTTAGTGTAATTTTTATCCATTTGGCAAAATTTCCGTTAACTTGGTAACATTTAGAAAGTCGCCAAGTTAGCCAAATTCGGCGCTAAAATCTTGCCAAGCGTTATGTACAGAGAAATAAGTTATTCTTATAGCAGATAAATAACTATTGGCGTTAAAATACAAAAATATAACTCAAAGTATCATTTCTCATGAATGAAACGAGTCAGATCCACGAGAATGATGTCACCCAATTTATCGCATGATATTACATATGAAAAGTGAAAATGTTTCTCAACATTTAATATATATTTTTTAATTTATGGGATTTTTGATAAATTTATTTAAAAAATGCTCAATATCTCGAGAACGATTCATGCCAGATTTCTAAAGTTTATGTTAATAATTTCGAGGGAACAATTACATCATAAATGTCTATTAGCGTAACTTTATTAAAGGTTTTGATTTTCTGATAATTTTTTCAATATTTCACTTGACAATTTAGAGGGGTTCTGGACATTCCATTACGTTTAAAAAGAATAAGCTTCCAGTATATACGGCTTGTGATTTTTGTATCAAATTTTGTTTGAATAGGTCTATTTATTCGTCAGTTATCGTCTCCACAGTTTCACTGACGCACACACACATACACACACACATACACACACACACACATACACACACACACACACACACACACACACGCACACACGCACACACACACACACACACACACACACACACGCACACGCACACATACACACACGCACACACACACACACACACGCACACGCACACGCACACACACGCACACACACACACGCACACACACACACGCACACGCACACACACACGCACGCATACACACACACACACACGCAGACATTACCTCAAAAATGTTTGATTTTATTTTTATATTAAATTTTATATTTATATTTATTTTATAATAATTTTATAATTATATTAAAAATATTATTCTGTACAGTCTCACTGACGCACACACACATACACACACACACACGCACACACACACACACACACACACACACACACACACACGCACGCACACACACACACACACACGCACACACACACACGCAGACATTACCTCAAAAATATTTGATTCGTGATCAAGGATGCTTGAAACGTGCTCAACCGTCGAAAACTCGAATTCGAATTTTCGATCCCGTCACAATACTTTCCCTATACATTATGTATATAAGGAAACTAATAATGGTCCAACGAATGCTTCGTTAATAAAAGGACGCTTCTTTGTAAATTATTTCATAACTTTATATAGCTTCATATATACCAACCCCTGACAAACCGAACGCGATAGATAGGGACAAGGTGAATTCAATAAAATAAATATGAAAATTCAATGTGTGCAGCATATAACTTTACTTTACTAATTCATTTTAAAGGTTCAAATGCATTTTCACTTTATTTCTGTACTGATACAATAAATTCAGTTTAATTGCACAATAAAACTCGCATAATGATTTTAAATGACGCTGAATTTGCTCTTTTAATTCAATTTTCGTTTTCAGGTATTTTTTAAGGCGGCGTAGCAAAAATACGATAAACTAAAATATCTCGAAAACTTTTATTTCTAGGGAAATGCGATTTATTTTTCTTTTCACCATTAAAAATTACATGTAAAAACATTTAACAGACACATTTTAGCATACATAGTTATTATATTAGATTTTGACTATTTTTGCGGGCAATTTCGTAAAAAATGGCATGAAATTTTTTTCCCGAAGCGTACCAAAATCTAATCGGCACCAGGCTAACCCACAAGTGACTTACCTACAAAATGTTGTGAAATTGGGTCTTTTATTGGATATATTCACTGGTCTATAGTAGATACATGCATCTATGAGTGGATACATATACATTGCATACACAGACTTCACGCTATTGTTTTTTCGTGTTCCAGATGTCCCAAAACGTGTAGATCCGTCTAATACTCGAGCTGCGAATTTCGACATGATTCTAATGCTTTCCCTATACATAACAGTGTATTGTAAGCAAAGTGAAAAGTGCATTCACGTTATTTTCTGGTGATGTTGACTGGAAAGTTAATGGTTGAATGTAAATCATTGTGTGAAACCACTTATTTTAGAGCAAGCAACAATTATTTAATACTAGTATGTAAACGTAAATTTTATTAGTAATTCAATTTGCCAAAATTCTAATTAAACTCTTTAAACAATGCGGTGTATCTAATAATTAATCTTAACGCATTAATTATCGATCAGCTGATGCATAATTCCACTGTAAAATAAGTTTATTATTTTATAGGCCAGTAATGACACATAATTTTAATTTGACTTATGTATTAGCAATACTTTATATTTACAACTTTAATGCCGCTTACAAACGTGTATTTCAGAGGATGAAATCTATTATACCTGACCGTAAATAATCCTTCAATGTTTATTTAAATCATCAGGCACCTCATCCTAAATTGTACGTCATTCGAAATGTACGGTAAATTGAGGCATAGGCTATAATTGCCATTCTCATCGGTATCATCGTTTGTCGGGACATTTGCCAGTCGAACTCATTTTAATGGCTTTTTTTCTGCATAATCTGTCACATTCTCATGAATGACCTTGTTTGTAGACAGTGATCAGCTCTCTCACCCCCTTTCCTTATCCTTCTATACCTAGATTTTTATAAAAAGAGGGGGGAGGGTGGGCTAGGCTCCATTGGCTCTATCCAGATTGTTGGAGAGCAGAGGACGGCCGGATAAATTCAGCTTCAACTCTGGTTGATTCGTTAGCTCGTTACATCCTGGAGTGCACCGTGACCTAGGCAGTGGGACTACCTGACACTCATTAAATCATAAATATTCTATTTTGCTCAAATCATGAATTCTTAAATACGATGGGGCAACTAGCACTTTCTCACATTGTGGGTTGCATGCCCATATTGGGAAAATGCTCTATTTCTGTCATCCCACATCGACCTAGTCCCTTGCGTAGAATGTACAGGAACGTATTAGTAAGTAATTGAATATGTTACGGTACTTCATATTGACATTTTGATCTATTTCTTCGTTAGGTCCTCTACGCAGTAGATTGGTGCATTCTTATCGTAAGCGTACACCTATACGTATCGTCTGGGAACCTCGTATACGATTCAATCACCTGTGTTCAGGAACTCGATATTATCGCTCACGTTTTCATTTCTGTATGAAGTTTGATGTAGCTTCATATTATTCACTTTAATAATGTTGAAATAATTTAAAATAAAAAACTTAATATTTAAACAAAAACTAAAACAAATGGTCTATGTTTCTGCCAACTCCAAATCAGCCAACGGAACAATTGACTTCTTCACTTTTTTCAGTTTCAATGACTTCAAAATTTAAATGTTTTCGCTATACAATTATGTTCAATGTTGGGAAACAAACAAGAATATATGTCCGCCTTGTTGGATCGGAATGAAGTCGTTCTCAATTCCAACTCAGTTCTCAATTCCAATTTTACAAAGTCCAACTGCGTTACCAAAACGATCGATTGACACATGATAACTGCCCAGAGATTTTACTGCGAAAATACAAAAGAAGTGATCGCGGTTACATACAGTTCACAGAGAATGACCCCGTATCTTAGGCGAGCGTATCCCGTTTCTGAAAAGATCTAAGTACCGCTTACTCGTCATTGATTAAGATCACAATACATCGGCATGGATGTTAAATTATAAAATAAGGCAACAGCAATCTCCCCGGGTCAAGGTAAATGGATGCTTTCCGATTAAGGTCGCCAAATGGTGATAAACGAGAACTGAAAGTATGAAATGCTTCACAAGTAAAGGGATGTTTAGAAATTTATATGCATGTACCTCCTAATTCCATAACTTGAACCTCGCGACTATTTATTTATGTAGCTAACGATATCTAGACGGTGCCGAAATTTTCCAAAATTTGAAGCACGTAATAGTTATTGAGTATTCGCTAGAACCTCTAAAATCAGGGTAAAAACAGGGAACATAAAAGGTCCTGAAAAAAGTATATTCTCCTTCAAAAATAAAGCTCTCAATTTTTTTTCCTATAACGCGGAACAGGTAAATTTCCAAAAGCATCTAATAGGTAAATTTAGAAAAAAGTTGACAGTTTTCTTTTTATTTTCTTTTGCAGATTTCTTAAGTTCATCAGATATGATCTATATGGTTTAAACTAAATCAGACATGATCTATATGGTTTAAACTAAATCAGATATGATCTATATGGTTTAAACTAAATTAGATATGATCTATATGGTCACCAAGCAAACTCTATTCGAGGTACTGGCTTCGAAATATGACATCGAGAACTTTCATTCCTTAGTTCAAGAAAAGTGCAATTGTTCTCTTTGTCAATTTAGATATTCAGTTTTTACAATTGAGTTAGTAATTCAAAAAGTTTTACTTAAAAGCTGTTTAGCACATTCCGCGAACATACCCGAAAAATGTTCTTAGCTCTTTCTCCCTACTGAGAATGGAGTACTGAAAAGGGCAAAACGGGTTTCAGAGTATTTTTCGCGTGTCAAATTGTTTTGAGTCACATGGATGTTGAGCTTCAAAAGACGATTTTTACTGCAGAGAGAGAGAGAGAGAGAGCGTTAAGGAAGTTTCTAAACTTTTGATTGCGGTAATGCAATTATCCCTCTTATTGGGGTATTTTCACTCCTAATTGAACGTTGAAGGAAAAGATACGACCTTATTTTTTTAAATTGGCGTTTTTATATAAATTAGCGACTCCTAATTTTTATGCAATATTCAATTGTAACTTATACTTTGCAAAATGTTAGGTTCTGCCCCATCATCAATTTTGTAAGTATGCAAACATCCTGCCTTCTTGATCACCGGGGGGATTCTGGGGAGTTTGGAAATACTTTTTGACCTTCCACAATTTTATTAACCGCCTAGAAAAAAATCCTAAATCCTGCTTTGTTATGTTCTGTCCCTTAATGGATACTATAAGTATACAAATATTGAATCTTCTAAACATGAAATGATTTAGGAGTGACTCGCGGTTTGATTTTGTTTTTAAATGTCTTAAAATAATTTTCGAAAGGACACCCATTTTCTCCACCTATGTTGAAGAAATAAAAAATATGGCTAGGTTAGGTTCTATTTCGCGATCAATATTATAAGTGTGAAAAAATTCAGCCTCCACATGGGATTCTAGATGACCAAGACAGACATAAACATGTTGTACAATTATTGTTGGTATTAACACGTTGCATCTAATTATTTTGCCCCATTCATGAAATTTTGAATAGAAATGGCAATGCTGTCATGCGAAAGGTGTCAGTCTCTTTTAGGGAAGTATATTCTAAAGCAAGCTGCACCGTACTAACGGTAAACGATTTGAGAACCTAGCACTCGCAAATGATCGATGATGTTCGAACTAAAGAGTAAAATATGATTAAAAAAGATAGCCTGTGCTCGGTCCGCATCAACAGGAGTGTAAAATTTTAATTAAAAACTACCGTGTTTAAGTATTTAATTTTGACTCCATTCAAAACAAAAATATCCTGTTCAGCTTGCTTTTGAAACCAAAGCGTGTGCGTCACAATGCGCAGTCTCAACAATGAAACAATTTAAACATTTGGAGTCAACAATGGATGTCTGACGTCACAAAGAATATTCACAGCCAATGCGGGATGTTTATATTTTTACATTGTTTGGAGATCATTTTCTAATAAACTTTCAAGCTGCTAGTCTGAAAATATTAAGACTCGTTTTCTTAATAAGTCATTTGATTATATTTTGAAGTTATGAAGGTTTGGAAAGCTATCAAACGTTTCTTCGGAGGCAAGAAGTAAGTACACTGATTTATATGCGAAAATAACAACGTATAGGTTTCAAAAATAGCATTTTATTAGCTCCCATTTCATAATATCTCCTAAAATATGTTTCCCTTAATATGCATGTTTTTTATATAACCATGTTGATTATTACAAATGTATTTCGTATTACCACATCGTGCGATCACTATTGGGCATATCATAAATTTTATTGAGTGCAAAGCGAATATGAGCAATCTGGCATATAGTCGCGTCCTTTCATAACACGTATTGTATAGCCGTGTATCCAGAAAATGTTTCTGAAAATGTGTATGAATAACAGTCCCTCTCTTTCCGCAACATGTATATCTGTTATAAGCTACATGACATTCTGCATAAATTGGTCAAATACAAGTTCCGACAGGAGACCCATTAACTACGGTTTTGCAATGTCTACCGTAATACTTAACGCAAAAACTTATTGTAAACGTAATATTCATTAAAGCCTGACTCATAATTTCGGCTTTTACTGTAAAGAGCCGTCCAGTGCGAAGACATTTCTACGAATAAATACATAAAATGTTTTTTATGAGATATATACTTTAGCGAAAATCATTCCGGGAAATGCATTAAAAGTGTTCGTAATATGTAATTTTTTTATTGCAGGTCCAAAAAGGGAAAAGCAGATGCTGAGGAATATGTTGAAGAGCGTGGAGTGGACAACCTGGGTTTTGAACTGGATGAAGACTTGCCCAAGCCCAAAGCCCGAGCTGAAGAGGTCATGGAGGAATTTGATGCAAGATTCTTCGCAGAGGATATCATGGATGCATTTAAATTCAACTACCGCATCAGGAATCCTCTGGTAAGTAGATTCTTGAGTTTGCTTAAAATGTTTCTTTCATTTCAGTAAATTTAATATCTTAATTAACTGGAGTAGGATTTATAAAATTTGGTACAGTGATTTAATATATTTTAAAAACAAAACAATTGTGTTCAACACTTACTAACTGTTGTTGAAAAGTAAATACATGTGCCTCGATTATATTGTGTTAGTAAAACAATTTGTAACGTAAAATTCGCAGAGTGAGACACAAAATAGCAATCGAGCATTTACTGATAGTTTGATAAGATGGGTGGGTGTATTAAAATAGTCTGCCCTCTTCAGTCAGCAAAAATAGATCTTTTTTTGGGTCATTCTGACATCAAAATGATATAAAGTGATAAAAAGAGCCAAAATGGGACCTAGGAGAACTTAGAAACCAAAACACAATTTTCTAAAAAGTGATTGACTAAAGCATTTTACATGCTTACACCTTTCTGGTAGGTTGGACGGTCTGGGTCTCAACAACAGCAAGCATTTTACATGATACAATGGCAATTTTGTATGATACTGGCCCTGAATCTGTCAATTCCTTATGTGTATTGTAACATAAGTGTATTGAAGTTTTGACAATTTAAAAAAGAGCGTTTATTAAAAAAACAGAAGTTTCGTACTGAATTGGGGTGAATGTAATTGACGACGACTTATTGTTATTACGTCTGTTGTAGCTATCTATTTATTTTGAGCTTGTATTTCATCTAAGCTAGTGATCTATGTTTACATACGTCGCAGCTAATATTTTATGGTAAGTTTGTTAACTGCGCTTACAATTTCTTAAAATATATCATAGTATGATCTTATCCTTTACTTCTGTATAGATCAAGGTAGTTTTCATTCAAATATAAGATCAGTTCTGGGATTCCCTTTACGACTGGTTATCATTTTTCAACATACGCTTATCGGCATTTTATTTGCTATTGTCAAGACGGGAATTCCGAAGGCATCAAAGTCGCAACGGATTCCCGCCAGACACGGCTGACCGAGAAAGTGTAACTTTCACAGAGAAGTTTGCTATACCCAGGTTCTAAACACACCTCTCGTCAATTGGAAAAATTCCAATTGATGACCTGCGGAAAAACCCAAACAAAATCCAAAATAAACAGGAAAATATCTTTATCTCTCAGGACTCAACAGCAGCTGAAATACATAAATTAACACAATTTCTACACAAATAAAAACTCAATTTAGTTTTAAATCCAAATTTATTAATTACTTAAGAGTGGAGTTAGCACATCAAATACATATGCTGATTTGTAATCAGCTCTAAACCATTGTACCACTTCTACTAAAAATCATCGGCTCTTTGCCGGAATTTAAATATCAATTCTATAAATCCCTAATTACCAGAATTACATATTAATATCACATATTCAATTATTCAGCAAAAACATGGCATGGTCAAAGAGAGAATACACACTCGAGGAACGCTTAATTGTTAATTAATTTTAATTCAATTATTTTACTTTAAAGGATTAATTTAATAGCAATTTAGCTCAGAAGATCTTGAGGATACATCAGGAGGATCAGTCCACCGGTACACAAGTTAGACGAGGCATCGCAGCCACCAATAACCGAAAAGGTCGCTTACCTCCATATCTGGAAGAACTCAAGAAATGACGAAGTCAAAACATCCATCCGAATACCCCCGGGGAGAATATTCCCCGACAAAGGAAAGGCGGCAGGCGCTCAGCAAGTAGAATACGAGCAACGGCCCGCACAGGGCCAAGGCTTCATCATGGACTCAGTCTGTAGCGGTCTGCAGGTAAACGGAACAAGAGGTTCCCGGACGGTCAACGGCGGCAGGCAAACATCGAGGCTAGGCATCAGCAGGGATCCGGCCAGGCAGTGGCGACGGCAGCGGCAGTGGCGTCTCCCCCGAGCCCCACAGCGACGGAACTCAGCCGGGGGGGGATGAGTTTCGAGCCGTTCGTGGGTTGGACGATGTTTTTCCAGGGAGAGTGCCCAGAAACCAGATTACCACAGATTTTAAGCATTCCAGGTGGATCCAGAACCCGTCCAATCGAAAATAACAAGGGGCTCACATCTTATCTTCTCAGCCAATCCAAAAATACTTCCATTCAAATTCATCCAGAGATCCGCCCCTTCAAACGACAAATTCAAAGGCACGCGTAGCTGCCACGTGAAATCAAGAAGAGCTAAGACATCTGTCTCCACCAGCAAACAAGTGCGACCTTGACCAACGGGCGCTGTTCCTCGAGTATGAAAGAATTATTATGAAATAAAAATGGCCACAATTCTATACAGATTCAGATACATTTAAATATGGCAAAATATATACAACAACATGAGGGTTCCAGGTCACAAATTAATTAAATATTAATACAAAAGTTTAAAAGTAATGCAATTTTATAATTTACGTAAAAGTGACGAAATCCGTCACGACACTATTTTTTCCCTGATAATAATTTTGTAATAGCCTTATGCATTGCAAGATAAAATACTATTCGCAGTAACAGGGTAACAGTAAAACTTTTCCTCCTGTCGTTGGCCATACACTAAAACACCATAAATAACAAACACGCTTTTTTGATGTTGCAAGTACAGGAATTGAATGAATTTAAATCGAGATTCGCAAAATGATGAAAAAGACAGTGATACCACCGATATCGCTTGAATTTTTTTTAGGATTTAGTAATACAAAAATGGGACCCAATTTAATTTATTCAGGGAATGTTCAAAATATTAAAATCTATCAAAACCAACTATTTCGTAAAATCATTTTCTTCTTCTATATGCTGCAGTTTAGTTACTTTTGTAGAGATGAAACATTGTGATAATTATGTATGTTTCTTTAACAACCATACAGAATTTTGAAAAACAATAGTATAAAAAAAATTCAAGCGTCGTATCTAAAACAAAATTACAAATACTTTATTTTTTAATAATTTGATCAATTATTTCGAAATGCTATTTTAGTCACTCTGATAACTAAAAACATAAGTCTTTATTTCTGATTTTTTTATTTCCAGATAAGACAAGCTTCTTTCAAAAGTGACATGACGGGCTTCAAGAGGGTTTACATGCCGGGGGTCATCGATCCTGTCTGCATCTACAACGTAAGTGGATCCGATTTAATTTTTCTTGTATTTTCTTACATACACGTATTACTAACGGATTAACATAAGTTAAGATGAGATTACAAAATAATATAATTCGTAGATTCAGATTAATAAAAAAATATTTTTTTTAACTTAAAAATAAACTGTCTTATTTAATTTGCTATGAAAACATTTGTTAAACTAATTAATAGTTCATAAATTTCAAATAATTCTCTTCCACCCATACTATCTTGAAATTGTTAACTCAAAATAATTAATCGTCAACACCAAGAAGCGTCTTTTAAAATGTGGTATAGAAATTATTATTGAATTTGATCCAAAAAAAAAAAGTTCATGAAATAAACCATTATTAAAGCATTAAAAATGCAATATATGTGTATATATATATATAATCGCTGACATGGTTGAACCTAAATCAGAAAAGCAAATAACGACGAAAATGTTAAATAAACTTGGATGCTAAATGATTCAATGTAACAGATTTCCTTGTAACGAAAGTCTAAATAAGCTTCTTATATAGACTTTCTATAAAGCCTATATAAGATATAATAATACTTTTCGAAACATCTATAACTGCAACTGTGGTCAAAGAAAATAAAAAAATAGTCGTCAGTTTTGTTAATATTGTATATTTTCATTTGTAAATCGTTAACAGTCGTTTCAGCATTTTCTCAGTATTTTTCTTATATTAGCTTTATA
Source organism: Amaurobius ferox (assembly GCA_951213105.1). NCBI lineage: Eukaryota > Metazoa > Arthropoda > Arachnida > Araneae > Amaurobiidae > Amaurobius > Amaurobius ferox. The sequence continues at coordinate 129,495,810 of OX578148.1, forward strand.
AAATTAATTGTTTATGTATTAGTCGTGCATTATTATACTATTGTTTATGTATTAGTCGTATTATATTATTGTTTATGTATTAGTCGTATATATATATGTATTTGCAAATTGTTTCACCTTTCTCTTATAGTATTTTACTTTTATGGAGCAATAGTGCATCAGTTCGCATTCATCATTTTGTTAAAATATGAAATCGGATCACTATATCTGAAGATGACAATATATAACGATTTGCATTTAGAAATCAAAATAGGATGACTGAAACTAATTTAATTGATTTCATTTCATAGAACTGACTGCAACGGTTCTTTTGTTACTAATAAAAGGTAACAGGATCAGTTAAAGGTTAAAGGTTAACGGTAACTGACTCAGTTACTCATAGCATTTTCTAAGAAATTAGCTCAACTCTTTATATGATCCTGAAAAATACATAAATAATTTTTTTTTTAATTTGGGGCTGGACACCAACCTACTAGTCTAAGATAGATTATATATATTATGTAGAAATTATTTGTGCTAGTCAATTTAGAAAAGATTATTATAACCAAAATATTTATTTTATCTTTTCAGATGACGAAGTTTCCCAGCACTTCTATTCTTTACGACAAGCCTCCGGTGTACGGCCCCACCTGCTGAATGAGGGTGACACACTTACTTTTCGGAACATAACTTTGAAATTTATTTTAGTATTTTTAAGTATTACTATGTATCCTTAATTTTATTACTTGTTAAGTTCGTTTTAAGTGCAAAGTTGTTGTAGACATCCGGTCTCATCCATGGCATATCTCATCTCTTGAATCCAAATTAAAATTAATGAAAAGGTGCATGCACATATCCCTTTAAACCAAAATTTATGAAAATTAAAAAAGAGAAGAAATGTCTTTGAAAAACATGCAGCACAATACTTTAGCTACAGACTCAAATTCATGTTTTCTTCATATTCAATTGAAATGAGTTCATTTGCAGAAAATGATGCGGATACTTTTTATAAATTATACCTAATCAGCGGTTTAAAAACATTCTCTGTTTCATTGAAATGTCGTCAGCTCACAATCAGTAAAAAAACCTGAAATATATGGAAAACGATTGATCATAAAGTAATTGGATCAGGATTATTCAATTCGGTATCCAAAATGACATCAGAAACAAGCACACAATTCAGTTTATTTATATTTACTTTTCAGATTTAGATACTTTTTCGATCCATATCGCACTAAAAAAAAACCTGTTCTATTTTTCCGACATTCATACCCAAATCCAATGAACACCAGCGTAACATACGACCAACTCATCTACCTAAATTTTGGAAATTTCATCAACGTAGTCTGGGTAGCTCTTTTATATGGAATTATCGTTCCTTAACCACTGGGCAATCCCTCCACGACAAATATAATCTTCATCCACAGAGACCATGCCCTTCTTCCACAGCAGCCAGCCTCTTTCAAAAATGTTCCGTACCCCAAATTTAATATATTCCGCATAAATATTAGGATAGTTCTGGCTGCTCGTCCGATTGCAATCCTTAACCATTTGGCTATCCCTCCACTACAAAAATAATATTCAACATTCGTAAAAAGTAACATAAATGGCTCATTCCGGATGTCTACTGCAACTTCTAAAATGTCTTTTGGCCATCACTCAGAGATGAGTGCAAAAATAAATTTTAAAAGGATACCACTTGCATGCTCACTAAAGTATCCTGTGTCAGTTTAAGTGCATTTTCGCATGCTGTTCATCTTCAGTTCATACTATGTTTATGGAAACGGTAATGGAACATATTATGGAAAAGGTAATTTTCAATAGCACATATATATAATTGGAACCGTCAAAATCATTTAATGGAGCAACTTACAAGACAAATTGAAAGAATCTAGACATGTTTTGAACTGAGGAGGAGTTGCATTTCTGTTTCGGCCTGAAAATCTAAATTTACACCAACTATTCATGTCTCATGACGAAATAAGTTATTTAAATTGTAGTATTGAGACTGACAATAATTTACAATAGTCAGTAAACCGGCAATAGTCATCTCAATAGTCAACAATAGAAATTTTAATAGCCAGTTTTGCAAACAATAGTAGGCTCAATAGTTTAATGCTATGCAATAGTAAATTCAATAGTTTGTCTCCATATAATAGAAATAAATAGAATTTCACTGAAACAATAGCACATTCAATAGTTTGTTCCAAAAACAGTACAGAATTCAATAGTGAAATAATAGAAAATACTCATTGGTTAAAAAGATTTCTTTAAAATAGTCTCCCGCAATAGATGAGTGCTGTGTGTTATAAGTGTTCATGCATTCTCTTCTGTAGACACATTGGTATTGGGTCTGGTAACTTTTTTTAATTCCTTTTAGTTCCTTCGTTCTGTGTCTTCTAGTTTTCAGGTTGCTTTTGCATCGATTCTTGTGTTGCGGTGTCTGTTGTTTTGGTTTGGTTGGTGTTTGTTTTCGGCTAGAGTTGGATGCTTTAGGATAGGAGTCTGAGAAATAGGTTTTGGTGTCTGTTAGGTTAAGAGCGTCGTCGTCTGTTGTACTTACGAGGTAATCTTGTCAGGTTTGTTGAGGTGTTGAAGACTTGGTGTCGTTGATAGGGGTGTTAGATGTGGGGGGAGGGGGGTCCCCTCCGACGAGGTCCCGACCTTATCGTGGTGGAGGGGTTTAAGTGCCTCAAAAAGGTGTTTCTCAACTAAAAATCTTATTAAATGTTACTGATGAGTACTCTTACTCTAACTAATTATACCCTCTCATAATAATCGTTCATTGTTTGCAACTTTTCAGAAAGTGGAACGCAAAGCATGCTGGGTAGTTTTTGTTATCGTAATTCACACTTGTAAAATAATATATAACTACATTTAGGCAGTTCAACGTGTTTGCTTCTCAGGCCCTTTAAAGGACTAAAGAAGCTTTTATTAGGGTTTATTATTAGGGCACGTAACCCCCATTACTACAATGGCAGTCAGAAAACTTTTTATGTACCGCCATATTGAAATTTTACCTCTATGGTAACTAGTGCAAAAATCCCGTCACAGTACATAAAAGGCAGCATTTCTCAGAGCAGTAAGCTGAAACTGAGCGTGACCTTAAGGCAGGTTTCATAGACCGGTTGTAGTAATTTTAGAAGCTGTTTTTCAATGATTCTGAGTTATTGGAAATAGGTCCTAACACCTCCTACTGCTTTGTTTGTTTTACGACCATGCTACAAGTAGTTGTGTAAATAATGTGTTGCTTTTTTATGAAATTGAGTCATCCAGTCCAAAATATGTATCACCGACCTATCTCCAACCCTTTTGGTGTACAGATCTAGCATTTTACTTGTTTCTCCAGCAAACTCCCAATAAAACACTCTTGATGCCCCAGTAGTTGAGAAACACCGACGTAAAAAATGATTTCTTTCATGAGCGGAGATCTCAAACTACGGTTACTCTAAATTATATATTTTACGGATGTTAAATAACATGGATGATGGCTCATATAAAGTTATTATTTTAACTTTGGATTAGATAACTTATATTAATTGTACTAATTACTTTCATTTATATACTTTATTTATATTCTTATAATGTTTGTAGACTAGATGTAGTTCTACTAGATGTAGTTCACTTTAGGGAAATTCTTCGATGGTTTACTATGATAGTTTGAGAACTCTGTTCTATGGAACAAGCCGTTAACTTCCATTAAGATGTGCATTAAAGTTGCACTGTTGAGTATTTTATTACTGCAAATACACTTTAATTATCTTCTAAGACTGTTTTTAGCCGTCTTTCAGGCGAAGCAATGTTGCAACATCGGCAGGAAATTTTTGAGGCACAACCAAGAGGACCTCACAGCTGTTCTGGGTGACGAGTAAGACACAAGGGAGGTAAATATTTCCACGGAATATCAAATAAAGGACCCTTTGTAACTTATATTTCAGCAAAAGCGTATGCGCATTTCTCCAACTTCAAACATGGATTTAAAATCATTTTCTGGGATATCCATATAATTGTTTTAAATAAACAAATAGTACGCTTATTTATCTTACAATTTGCAATACACAGAAGGTCCGCCCACAGACATTAGTAAATTTACCACATTATTCTAACACCAAAATGTCTCGTAAACTGAAGGCAGTGGTTAGGAGGTGAAACGAACCTGTTTTTGCGGTTGTAGATATCGTGCGCCGTTGTTATGCAGAAAGCATTCCTTTAGAACTTAAATTCAATTTAAAAGTGAGTGGGATTTTCACTAACCCAATTTTCGTTTAAAACCTTCATTAAAAATACTTTAGATTGTATTAGCAAGTTCCTATTAAGTCCGCACTATAAAAATTGTGAGATTTTTGCTTGAGAAGTTGTAAAGAAAAAACAGGACGCTGCACTATTTTGGAGTTAAAGTACTTCAAGAAATATTAATATTTATATAGAGCTGTTAAAAATTCCTCAGTAACTCGTGCATCTGATATATGCATGTTCAATCCATCATTTGTTATCGCAAAGATTTAGAAAATTCTAATGGACACTATCTAATAAAATTCATATTTTTAAAAGGGAAAACACGCTAACATAATTGCTATAAAACTTCTAATTAATAAATTCATAGTTAAAACTTTTTTTAATTAACTAAAATGTGTTACGGAGAATGTGTCTAATACTCATTGGAAGAGCGCCAAAGTGAAAAGTTCATAAGAATAAAAAAACATCGTAGTAGAAAGGGGATATGTTACATACTTGCGACTAACATAACTTGACATCAAAGAGGTATGCCAAAAACTGTGAATTTCCGCAAAATTATATAGCTGATCTATTTAATACTGCTAAGCATTGAAAACAACAATTTTGTCGTATTAAACGGACGGTCTGGGCTCCAGTCAACCGATTTCTATCATTCAAGTTCAAATTGAAATTCCAGTTACTTCTTATATTTCAATAAAAATATTCAAAATATATATTGAAAATGAATTCTGTTTGAGTTGTGGGAATCTTCTATAGTCAATGTGCACATCATGAGATTACGATGTCGAGATTGACCTTATTATCCGGTCATAACATCCACGGTACGTTCAAGTTAACTTTGCCTTACGCAAATCAAGTTCTTCGGACTGACATGTAAAAATTACTCACGGTTTACGTGAAAAACTTCTCTCCTTCATGCTGCTCTGGAATGAATTGACACCGTATATAAATTGGGATGAGGGCTCGTCTCGTTGAGGTCCGACCGTTAACGCGGTGGAGAATAATAATAGGTTTCAATAACCATTGCACACATGCAGGAAGATTGGCACTAGTTTTATTTAAATTATCAGTGCTTTATAAAATTTCCTTCACATCATTTTTGACCCTGAAATAAATTAAAAAAACCTTTTCGCTATATGGCCGACCTTTAATCTTAAAAATTTAAATATTCTGTTCCACTACAAAACGTTCTATCACGAGTCATTAACTTTTGGTAGTGAATTAATAGGTGAACAGACTGCACACTTATTAAGCTTTTATTCATATATTCGTTGTTTAAAAACTTGACTCTGTGTTCTTAAACACTTTCATAACTGATTTCAAATATTTCTTCTATTTAACGAATAAGTACTCTGAGCTTCAAAATATTTGATATCTCGCATGTGCGTGCTTTTTTCAGTGGATGGCGTCTACCCAGTTACCTATGTTGATCTACAGGAAATATCACGTTAGCGTTGTTAAAATGCCACATGTTGAATTTTTTAGGCCGCAATCAATTCTAAATTTAAAAAAAAATAAAACGTTTGAAACGTTTTTGTTGCATGTGAATGGTTATTGAAAACCCATTATGAACAGGACCATAAGCACTTATTCATTTTTAAGTCATTATTTTGATGGACAACAAACTACGACAGGCATTTGTAAATGCACTTGCATTCCTTCGTGAAATTGGAATACGAAATATAGTCACAGATCTAACATGTTGAAGACTTATACCGCCGGACTCACCCTAGAGCATGACAGCTAGCTAAGCGGCTGGAGAACTAACATGTGTTATTGTTGTTGAAACCCAGACCGTCCGACCTACCAGAAAGGACTAACATGTGTTGAAGACCCAGAAAGAACTAACATGTGTTGAAGACCCAAGCCGTTCGACTCATCCTAGGACTTGAGCAACCAAAAGGACGGCCTGAGCACTAACATATGTATCACAGGCCAGGAAATTAATATAGCTCACGTGCATCTCAGGAATTTGTAAGAAAAGCGAATATAATATGAGTTCGAAAGTGGCTATCAGGTTAAAGTCCACTCCCGCGACAACCTGGTGGTTTATGTCGACTATTAAGGGAGGAGGCACAGACTACCAATCTCCATTCCAGCGTAGCGGTAGCCTGGTCGCTGGCTCGATGGAACATTCACTAGGCATGGTCCGAGAGAACGGTCGCCAAGCTCGACACTAGCCACCGGTCGGCCCTCGGCTCAGGTCATGAATAGGCGCAGTCCATGGACTCGACCACCTGGAAGATTCGGGGTCTGACCGACTCACTGGTTCGACGGACAGTTCATCGTCGACCAGGTAACCCGATTAATTTTCCCCCTCAGAGGCGGAGGACCAGAGGTACATACTTAAGATCCGTACATCGCAATTATTGGCGGCGCCCCAAAAATATATTCAGCTGTATTATTTTCAACGATTAAATAGTGTTACATGAACGGAGTTACAGTTCAAAAAATCTGATGCGGGCAGACCCTTTCCCAACACAACGTAATTCAAGTACTCTACATTTATTATTGGGAAATAAGGACGGACACCATACTCGGCACATTGTTTTTAAAGTTGGAAAAGCGCAATGACGTCGGGCGCTTTTAGGGATGACATCATGTCAAATTATTTTGAAGTGCCCAATTAATTTATATTCCACGCAAATATAATTTGATTATTGCAAATATTGCTAACGTCTGCTTAGCCCTACACTCCATTATTTAAAATAGGTTAATTATTAATTAATCAATTCAGAGTCATTTTTACCAATGGGCGACATTTCGTCAAATCAGTCGTCAAATTTACACATCTCACGATAATACTGTTCATTTGTATGCAATATTTTAAATACATTTATTTGAAAGACGCGCAATAGTATTTAAGTGACGGCACTGAAATATAAATTGCCTGGTTTAAACATCTCAAAAATGCATGCGATACATTCCTTCGTAATATTTTTAAAATTATCATAAAGCTACAATGATTTATTATATTTGAAAACTTCATCGAAAACAAATGACATTTTGTTCAAATGACGTCATCGAAATATAATACGCCTGGCTCTCTCTATAAAAGCAGCATTTCTTTCATAAATGTTTTCATAAATTTCATTCATTACAATACTATAATAATTTATTTTATTTAAAAACTTAGGACCACGGTGGTACAAGTAATTAAACTCAATTTGTAATAATTATTAATTTGTAATAATTCACTACACATGCGCAATTCCGTGCAGCCGAAAAGAGCAATTATGGAGTTTATCAAAATCTCGCCAGAGCACAGACTCTCAAAAATGACAGTATTTGAAACAATGCTGCAGCTGTAAATAAATAGCTGGTTTTATAAAAATTCATACATATTCTGCCCAAGTGGTTAAAAATAAATACCCATAAATACCCATTGCTGCTAGCTGTAAAATCAGTCTTATTTCCTCTGATGAGTTAAGGGCTAGTGGTTGAAAAAGTCAATGCATTATGTTGGTAATCGTCAGTTCCACGTCAGCTGACGTGGAACTTATTTGCTGCCACTGCGTTCTGGAAATCTTTCAACTGCAATTGTGCTTCCTGTCGTTGATTTAAGCAAGTATCCAAGGTATCGCCGTTGCGTTGTTCTACTGCTGTGCATCCTATAGTTCCGTCGCTACTTTCCCACTAACATTGCAATGTGGTTTGGGTTATTAATGAGGTATGCAACATGACTGTCGTCAGCAATGCGTCTGATGCTAAAAATTTTGTTGTTCCGGCACTGCTGTCTAATAGTATCGGGAAGTCCATTCTTTTTTCGACGTACTTGCAACACCCTGGATCCTCCAGTTTATAAACCTACGGACGCTAAGACTCTGCCCTTCCGGACACCTTAGCGTGGTGAGTTTGCTCAGTTTCTTAAAAGCCGGGTATGAACAATATTTAATTTTCAAAGGAATTGTACATTTCCACTCGTTGAGAAGATGGCTTTTCACATAGCCAAACTGGCAACAAGTACTTCAAGAAGCTTTAGAAATACTTTTAAGGACTTAAAAGTACTCATAACTCCATTGAAATTCAGTTGAAAAGTTGTCAAGATACGAGCTACAGTGAACTGTGGCTTTTGTCAATGTTTTGAAAATAGTACCAGCTGTTTCGAGAAATTTTTTCGTCAGTATTTTGAAAATTATATCGCATATTTTTTTTTTAATTTAGTGGAACATTTAAGCGCTGTTTGATTGTATATTGTTCCTGCTTACTTTGTGATTGTGGATAAACGTGTTTAGTTATCCAGAAATATTGAATCATTCTTGTATCCTACGTGGACACCCATAATTTCAGAAGATAGGCTGTAACATATTACTATGCATTTGACTAGTCTACCCCAATTAATGTATTTTTTTCAAATGATGTTACTTCCAATTGTGTTTTAGGATGCTCCTTCATTGGACTTTATCCAGATGGCACTCTAAGTACCGGGCACGTTATAAACTCAGGTTTAAGTGAAGGCTAAACAAATATTAAAACTTCGTAAACAACATTACATAGTACAAAGTTAATTGTACCAACCGATCTCGCAGGCAAATACAGACATCTTTATCAAGACAAGCAAGAATAGCGACATGCACTCGCTAAAGCAAGAACAGCGACATACACTCGCTAAAGAAAGAACAGCGACATACACTCGCTAAAGAAAGAAGATCAACCTACACCCGTTAAAGCAAGATAGACAACTGCAAGTAGAATAACAAACGTATCTAAAACAGGGAAATGGTGAGAGTGTAGTTAAGAATAAAACCATCGAGGAAGAAACATGTAGCAGAAGTTTAATTTTTATGTGATATTTGTTTCATAAGAAACTACCAAATTTCTAGTACTTAAAATGTAATACACTGGCCTGCGAAATTCATGCAATGTTACTGAGTACACATTGTACTAAAAACCAAGAATAGTAACGAATATTAAATTACAATAACGAGTTAATCATGAAATGGTGACAAAATAAATGTATTCAATTATTTTGAACACTTTAATACTAATTATTTCGAACATTTCAATGCATGCAATGTTATTTTCGGATATATATATATATATATATATATATATATATTTGAATCTAAATGAATATTAACGTAATGCGTATATATGTTTTTATCTATTTTATACATATGTATTATTATTTTGATGAAAACGATGTACAGCAAAGATTATAGTAATGATAAACTTGAAAACACAATATGTAACGCACCAATTTTTACAAATATGCTTTGAAGGATATTCATAATATATTTATATATATATATATATATCTTTATAAGTATTACAGAAATAACATATCATTAATATATGCCTATTTTATATGCCACTTAAATTATTTATTTTATACTGAACATTTTGCATAAATCTAAATGCATAAGTTTTTCTTGGAAAATCCCCTTTTCTTTGATACACTGTTTACTTCTGTCAAATATGTAGTGACGGAATTTCTTTGCTTATTTCTGTCAAAATACATTCAATATACTTCTAAAACCCAAATATCAAATCCCTGTGTCTTTTCTATGTGTTTCAAAATATATTTTCATGGAATGACGGTTATTCAAAAAATAAGAGAGTTGTTATAATGTTCTATAAAAAATATATAAAATAAATATTTTGCTTAAATTCATTTGAACAGTGTAAATGTAGTAATGGAAAGTATGATTTTTCTTTTAGGTGCATAATAATATTTGATGTTATAAATTATAAGGCACTATATTTCTTGTTTCTACTAATTCAAAAAAATACTTTACAATAGAATTTTTAACAATACTTATATATATATATATATATATACGGTAAAACTATTTAAAATACTTGCTAAAGATATTACGAGACAGTTATGTATTGTTAATATTTCAGCGATTCTGAATACGAAATAAAATCTATATATTTAAAGACAGTAACTTACGTAAACAATCACTTAGCTTCTGTAATACTTCTGTTTCAAACTTTTATTTATAAGGAGTGTAATACATGATCCAAATTTTTATTAAAGTTAATATTTGGTCGATTAGTATATGATCTGATATTTGATTATGATCTAATAATTGACTAATATCTAATAGGTGATTATAAATTATAGTAATTTATTGAATACTAGGGACATATTAGCCCCTCCTCGCTGTCGCTCACCCACCACGAGTCGAGTTTTATTATGCATTTTTATTATGATTTTCTTAACACGATTTAAGGCTCACTGAAGCCATTTCAACGTTTTTATATTTATGTAGGCCATTAGGCAAAGCAACCTGTTTCGCTGAACATGAACTGTCATTGCTGGAACTGTCATTGTCCTATCGAAATGTTTTGAAGCAGTGGCCAAGCGAAACAAGGCTCTCGTTTTTCCCATTATTGAAGAGCTGTCCAGCATTTTCCCACAATGTTGAAAATAGTTGAAAATGAGTACAACATGCAGCTTCACTTCAACATATTTATGTAATCTCGTTGTTACAAGATTGTTAAAAAATTATCAAATGTACAGCTATGCTATTATGTGTAAGCACATCAGCGCAGGCTCCAGGGTTTGTTTCATTTAAAATGGTTGGAGAAAACTGAAAACTGGAATTTTATTACATGTTAGATTTGATTTATCACATAGCAAAATTCGAAAAACTGCAATATCTCGAAAATTATTTTTTCCAGAGAGGGTTATTCGTATTGGTTTTGGCTCAAAAATGAACAGAAAGAAATGTATCTTTCATATATTTAAGCATAGTTAGTCTTTTATTTCAGATTTTGTCAAATTTTGATGTTGATTTGCCAAAATCCAATCAGTTCTAGTAATCCCATAATTGACTTAACTACAAAATTTAATGAACTTTCGTCAAATAGTTTTTGAGATATAGTGCAGATATTAATTGCACAACACCCGATTAGAGAGCGCGAGAACCACAGAGTGTGAAAGAGAACTTCCGAAAGAGGAGGAAGGAGAAAAGGGTAAGGATAAAAAAGGAAGGAGAAAAGGGTAAGGATAAAAGAGGAAGGAGAAAGGTGGAAGGAGAGGGGGAAGAGAGGCAGGACGAGTGTTAGGAGACTGATAGAGATTAAAATATAATGAGAGAGAGTGAGATAGAGTGTGCATGTGTGTGTGTGTCTCTGGTGTGAGAGAAAGAGAGATAAAGCGACGTCATGTTAAAAATAATTAGTTCTGGTATTACAGTGTACCACAACTCTTCCGTCAAACTTTCGAATTTAAAATTTTAACATAGTTCCAATACTTTATCTATGCATTAGCATGTCATGTGGTGAAAGTGAAAAAGGTAATTTTTAAATAAATTGTTTGTGTATTTGTTACTAATGACTAGGCACTTGGTTAATTAATTAATGTCCCAAACATTGGCCAGAATTTTAGCCCTTTTTCCGTCACACGACATTTCCCCGGCGCACCACGGGGGAAGAATTCTTTACACCTTCTACGGGCGTCGAAACATCTATACCCAGAAGTGGGATTCTAACACAAAACTCTGTAGTCCAGAGAGAAAGGGGAAATGCTTAACTTACTTCTATCAGCTATCAAAAAGGCGTTTTAAAGAAATTAAAAGAAAGGCAAAGCAATTTAATTTTATATAATCCTATGCAAATATTATTTACTTTTCTTCTAATCTGTTACTAATAAGCACGCATACATTTATTAATAATTGAGAAAATCAAGTGGCAGCCTTATATTTCAGACGTAAATTTTTCTAAATTTAACATTTGTTACTTTATTTTCCAAATTGTAAGTTCCCATAATACACAATACTTGCTAAACTATTTATGGATCATATATATATATATATATATATATATATATATATATATATATATATATATATATATATATATATATATATATATTATACAATAAACTATTCAAGAAACAACTTTAAAAACTGTTTAACAATGTGTAGCAGTTTAAAGTTCATATATTATGTGTTGAATTTTAGCTGTGTCCAAAATATGGCACGGTACGTTGTGAGTAAAGAAGGGATACAAAGATTTAGTTTACAATTGTCTTTAAAACAAACATTGTTTAAAAATTTCCAAATTGCTTTTTTTTAGTTTCTGAACACAAGTTTGGAGGCAAACATTTAATGTTGATTCTTAGAGTATAAAAAGAGAATAAGGTAAATATTTAAACGTTCGCTGGTTTAAATGTAAATAATATTTTAGAATTTTTTTAGAATATATTTGAGCAGAACTTTGCAAGCTCCTTCATATTTTCTTATCCTTTTTTCTACAATACAATGCAAAGAGTAAGTATTTTACCTAGATCAAAATTCCGAATCTTCGAGTTCGAAGAACTGCATGTTTTACTCCTCCTCTGACAATAATGATCTAATTTACAACGACGTTTGGTTTTCTCTAATAGTTATTCTATGAGTTCTAGAAAAATGGAATATAAAATATGTAAATTGAAATTTCCGAATACTCCATACAGTAAACATCCGATTGTTTATCGGGAGAGATAGAGATCCTCAATATTTCGAGCATTTGCACATTTTCAGAGTCTACTTTCAAGATAACAGCAATTCCGTAACATGAACTTAATTGGGAGAGCACCTGCTGTCCAGGGCGAAGATCCGCAACTTGGAATCCGGCTGGTACAACGATATACTTTGCAATGGTGGCAGAAAAAATCAGACATGCAGGTTAGTGCAACAATGTCAGGGGATATAAAGTACCCCGAGTTTGACTAGCATTGATTTAATGGAATATTTGTTGAGCGCCGATTTAGAATCGGAAATCTCCTTTTCACGTAGGAAGCTTACTCAGAGTATAAACTTATCATCATTAGTCTAACCTCAGGTGAAAGTAGTATGATACGGTCAGTCAAATTACCGAGTTGCACGTCAATCTGACATTAAAGTGAGAGAAATACAAAATACACTTCGACGATTGGAAGTTGCATTTCGCTTTCAGTAGCTCAATTGGGAGAGCGTTGACTAGTCAGTATGGAAATTCGCCGTTCGAGTCTCGACTGGGACCAGCAAGGTTCTTTCCACATTAACAAATTCGAAATTTAGAGAAACGTAAGAAAATATAATTACGCTAATTATGGCATATAAATGTGTTTACAGTTAGGTTTATTTAATTAAAACTTTAAATTAGTTATTTTTGAAATAGGGATGGCAGTGAATTTAAGATAGTACATAACATAAGTGAAACCCACCTAGTTAATTTTCTATGTTGCCCGGTATTTCTGAAAAGCAATTTGATTATTAAACTTAAAATTAATTTTACTTATCTAATAAACAGACAATAATTTGTTCAAACAAAATGTTATTAATTATTATAATTAATATTAAATTTCAGCATAGCTGAACTTCAAATCAATAGATATTTTAACAATTTCCTCATTCTTACAACACTATAGTTTTCTCTAGCTTAACTGAGTAGGTAGTAATTTAGTTGTAACCTGACTTCTTGTCAGATTACATAAGTCCTAATATTATGATATAAAGTTTCACCTGTTTGCTCCTTGGCGCACAGCAGCTCATATTTATACCTCTAAGAAGCACTCTGTACACATGTTTATTCAGCGACGCTATTTTAGCGAGGGATGGAAGCATAGTTTTACATGATTAATAAAAGGCAACTTTCAGGAGGTTTACATGATCACATTTTACTTGTTCAGTCAGCGGTAAACTTGCGGAGATTCTAAAGTGCACAATTAGATGCGCACATATTTTCATGTTCTTAGTCCACAACCAAAATTTCGAGAGTATTTACCTTCCCTTGAGTCACAAGGTAATTTTGATTCCTCTATTGGCTCTCAATGTCTATGTGTGCCAATTTGATCCAATCATCTGGACGTATTCTATACTGACTTTCAATGGATATTTCATGATGCGCAAGTGCGCGCTTGAATCCATAGGTGTATTTTCTCATGATGCCATTATTTTTTATTGCACATAAATAAATTGTCTGCCCATTATAAAATTAGGCGTCGTCGAGTCTGCGACTGATGTCGCCTTGTCGCAGTGTCATTTCAGAAATATGAAAATACCTTTCGCGCAACTGTACAACACTGATATTGTTTATAAAATATATATTTTATATGTAACTTTATTTTACGACATGTAACGATATTTTACGTGTTTTGTATCATATGAAAGAAATATAGATACGTATTATCAATTTAATGAATGCTTTTTAAGTACATTTAATCAGATATCATTGTGAACTATTTGAGCTAATACCGCCAGTCTTTCATAGTGTTGTAGTTTTGATAAAAATTAGTATACATCCTTGAAGATTTAAATTATATACCTATTTCATTCGGGAGAATTTGGATATTTCATATAAACCGCAGTTTTATCGAGACTAGAGTGGGCGTAATAGCTTTATACTAAATCTAAAAACATTTTACACCTGAATTTTTCTTGAAATTTATGGTGCTATGATGCTTCTTCTCAATATTACTTTTGTCAGACAGGATATATGTTTCTCGTACTGCAGTGACACTAATGCTTTTTCCAAACTGGCGCAGATTTGCCTATTGGCTTTATAGTGTGAATATCTATACAGGGTGATTCAAAACAGCTGAGCCAAACTTCACGATGTAGTAATACACACCAGACCAAGCATTTTTCGTTACAGTTTACAGGGTCGAAAATGAAATGTAAAGACGCCGGTGGGCGCTTAATGGTGAACCGATGAGGTGAAACGAAAACACAAGAATGGCTTGGAAAATATAAAATGACATTTAATAAAATATAATTACAGAAATGGCTCAAAAGAGCGATCGCCAACCCAAATGCACCTCTCACAGTGGCGGCGACGGAGGGATTGGCGAACTCTGTCGAATGGACTAGGCATGTCGCCCATCCACTTCGGTAGCAGTGGCCGATATTCTGGCGACGAAGTCCTCTTCAGATTGAAGAGGAGTGTCATAGACGACACTCTTGAAATATCTCCACAAAAATATATCAAAACAAGATATATATAGGGCAATCGTGGGATCCAAGATATGGGACCACATCGTCCAATCCATCAGCTCGAAAAAGTGATATCCAGATTTTCACTTTTCGTCAAAAATGGGCTGGTTCTCCATTGTGATGGAACCCCATATTTAGCCGACTATCTGTTGAAACATCCTCCAGCAATTCAGGTAAGATTTATTTCTGAAAAATACGGTATATTCTCCCATCAAATTGTTCCGGCATAAGATACGTCTCTTTCAGGCGGTCGCCGATGATTCATACCCACACATTGATAGATAATCGACGCTAATGCACAAGTGTATATGCTGCATGTTGGTTTACACTCGCCCACGCATGTACATTGTGGATGTCAAAGCCATCGTCTGCGAAAGAAGCTTCAACCGTGAAAAGTCCAGTCGCAGGAAAATCTTGCTCCGCGCACTCTGTCAAGGAAACCAGCGGCGAACTCCATGCGACGAGGATAATCAGCGGCAGTCATTGCCTAGATTCGCTGGAAATGAGGTAGATTGAAAGCCCAGATCGACCGACGCGATGGTGACTCGGAGATGATATGGGTATAACTGTGACCCAAGCAAAACTCACCACATCGTTGATTGTGGCACACCAAGAGTATATCCTATAGGTATTGTGCTTGTGCCTGGCCGAACTGCTACTGTGTCCAGAATCGCCTGCTCCACATTTGACGTTCTAGAACTCCTTACACGACTTGCATCAAACCTAGTAGCACGAAAGGAACCCGATTCACAGAGTTACCTGTGCAAGCCACGGAATGCTTTACAATTGGGCAACTGCCTATTGGAGAAACTTTCCCCGTAAAATCGTTGTGCCCCCCTGCCAGTCCCATTTGCAGCTCCATAGATAAAATGCATATCGTATTTTCCCCTATTTGTAAATTATTCCACCGTCTCAAAAGTTGGAGCTGCGAATAACTGCTGCAAACTGATAAGGCGGTACATTCGGTGTTACAAAAATTTGCATAAGGGATATTTTTCTTCTCTTGATTAAATCTGCATTCGTGGTTTACTTCAATCAGAAAATAACAACCAGAATGATACTTTTAAGTTTGCGGAGCTGCTTCCCAACGCGTAAGAGTCCTGTAACTCATTTATACTCCATTTCGGACCCAGTAATCTAGGATGAAAAATGCTTGGTTTGGTGTTTACTAAGGTAAGTGTACCAGTGGTTGGCCATGTACCAATAGTGGGCCACCAGTTTTCAAAGTGGAAAAACAGATTTCAAGGTCATACTTGTAAGGTAACAGAACAAATGCTGATTGGTTGAAACCCTTATCAGTTATCTGACAAAGCCACAATCTCAGTAACCTGCTAGTTTCTGAGGTGGAAGGGTGCTTTTCTGAAGTAGTCACACAAAGGGATTTTTCTAGCTCATTCTTATTGCTTTCCTCAAGAAGCAAGTATATATTTAATTTTATTTTTTCTAAATGCATATTTAATTTGGTTTTAAAATTTTATATTTCTATTTCATTGTATACTTAATATTTTGTAAATTATGCTTAAAAGACATAAAATTAACAGATTATTAATTTTGAGGGCCAAATTTTGGGTCATTACTTTTTAAATTGTTCCAGTAGTGGGCCTAGGAGTTAGTAGTGGTTAGAAAGTGATTGTTGCAATTGAACTAAAATCCAAGAATGTGGCAGTATCACCGATAAAGAAGAGATAATTTTTTTTTTTAATTTTGGAAGAAAAATTTGGAAAAGTGAATATAGAAATATTCTTAGAAAATAAAGGAGAATGGAAAGGCCCTGTGGAGCATAAAGACCTTTACTATGTATGGTTGGAGACAAAGGAAACTTCGAACATGGAACCATTTTTACGGGGTGCACCAGTCAACTCTGAGGCGACATGCAGTGGAGAGCCTATTGAGCTGGGGCATGATGGAAGTACTGTTGAATTTGCTGAGGTGGATCTTAATATTCAAGAAGGCTCAATTGAGTTTATTGGGGATACAATGCATCTAATGTCATAAAATACTGTCCATCCTATTGCAGGTCCATCCAAAAATGTACCATCTCTCTTCAAGAGGATTATTTTTAGGCCAAGAGGGAAGGTGACAAGATAAAGAAAAGGAGAAGACGAGAAAAGCTTCCTACAGTTGTGACTTCTCGTCAAATGCTTCAATATTATAAGAAGAAAGAAGATATTAAAATTGCTACAGCTGCAGAAAAAGAGAGAAAAAAACTGAAAGAGAAAGGAAAAAAACTGAAAGAGAAAGAAAAAAACTGAAAGAGAAAGAAAAAAACTGAAAGAGAAAGAAAAAAAAACTGAAAGAGAGATTAAAAAAATTGAAATGGAAGAAAAGAAAAGAATGATTGCAGATCAGAATAAAAAGTGAACCAAAACACTTTCATCTGAGTCTTCCACTCCTTCTTCACTTTTTGTACAAAACTGGCAATAAAAGAAAAATTGTAAACTAAGATTTAAACTGCATTCGCTTTTAATTAGGTACCTTTTTTATACGTATATTTTAGAAATTATATTACTTATAATATATAGCGAAATATAACTTTCAACAAATCTTATACATTATTTGAGTGACCTACTTTTGGTGGGTCCACTGTATGTACATCAGAAATGTAATAGGCCCACTACTGGAACATAAAGGAAGTTAAAGTTTTTTATTAAAAAATACTAATAATATTTTGTTTGCAATTAGATGTGATAATAATTATAGATAAGAGTTTAACCAATGATAAAAACATATATTTATGTTATAATTCCCTAAAGTTTCAATGATAATTGATTGAATGCCCTTAAGTGGCCCACTACTACAACACTTACCTTACCACCTCGTAAAGATTAGTCACATATTGTAATCATCCTGTATATACAAAAGGAAAAGTCTGCGTGTTTTTTTATTTGTTTATTTGTTACACATATCCACAGATTTAGACTATTGTTTTTACTTGAGTATGTTTATTATCTGCTTCACTAATTCTTATTTTATTCTTATTTATTCGATTTAAATAATAATGAAATTGATTTAAAATTAAATTTTATACATGGACAGTATTACATTCTTGATTGAGTCATTGACCTTGAGATATAAAATTCAGGATATTATCGATGATTTGAATTTATACTTTCAGTCATGTGTTATATTTGGCAAATACTTTTGAAACTTTTATGTTTTCTCTTATGATTAACCGATAACTGAAACATAATAAACATGATAAAAATTGTATTCTGCCATTTAAGAGACTTCATTTTGGAGTGCGTTGACAAACATCCAAATTTGCATATGATTCGAATTTCGGA
Source organism: Amaurobius ferox (assembly GCA_951213105.1). NCBI lineage: Eukaryota > Metazoa > Arthropoda > Arachnida > Araneae > Amaurobiidae > Amaurobius > Amaurobius ferox. Next base: position 129,514,216 of record OX578148.1, read on the forward strand.
AAACAAGAAAATATATTATTATACTTCTTTTTAGTCAAATTATCAAAAGATTCTAATAAACATTTTATTTTAATATAATACCATTTGGAAAACTACTAGGATTTGCACATTTTTAAGCACGAGAACCACTGAGTATCTTTGTTAGTTTCAATAATAAAGGAACTTATATAAAAATAAATTAACTACATAAAGGGTATTATTTTTTGATATTGCTATATCAGTTACGGCCATGAAGATTACGGTACTATTTTGCATTTTTTTTATAAATGCATATATTTTCGAATATGTTTAAATGATTATTGCAACGGGGTACAAAATAATATAGGAATGACTTTTGGTACCAATTCAATGTCTTGATTATTTACCAAACTTCCTATTTTGAACTTTAGAAAGTAAACTTTAGAAACATTGATTGGATATTATAAACTTTGATTGGATTTGATCATTACAATTGGTCCATGCTGTTTTATTCTTTAGATTTGTCATCTTAAATGTTTTATACAGAAAGAATATGTTTTTATGCTCTTGTACAGGAAGAGTACATTGAATATTTTAATGAACATTTTTAAATCACCACTTAGAACTTGCACATATTTTAATCACGAGCAACGTTGGGTACATCTGCTGATCGCTTTATGTTTTTAATGTAAATCAAACCAGTAATACGCAAAGTAGAAATATTTTTACAATATAAAGGAGAATTTAATTATCTGTTTATTCCCCTATGGAACTCGTTTTATTGCCTAATTAGATTTCCCATCCCGATACATCTTATTCAGCGAAGCTGATTTGAATTTCTGAAAAGTAAATGTTTAACTGTAGAAATGTCGGAATAAACTAAGCCAGAATGTCGGGAATAATTTTTACTTTAAATATGGGTCTCTGAATCCTGGTTACAATAAATATAGTATCAAACTAGAAGAAAATGAATTCGAAATTGTGCTTCCTAATTTTTATTTTTATAAATTTACAATTTCAAAATTATGGCTAATAATTTATATTTAGTCAATCGATAAAGTATTTTAATAGAGGACGAGGACAATAAAACAAGTATTTGAATATTAGTTCAAATGAAAACTGCAGAAGTATTTTAATAGAAGAATAGCTATATTCACATTTATGAACTACCAAAATATTGAGCGTTTTGCGCAATTTATACATTAATGATATTTTCACATAAATTTATTCACTTGTAAACAAAGGGAAATGTCTTTAAATACTAGAGGTTGACCCCTTCTAGCTAACGCTTGTCGAGCCATGAAGCTTTTTTAACGAGCTATTTCCCACTGTCTGCTACGCATTCGTAATACGCTTGTTACGGCTCTGCTTCTTGATCGCTGATACTGACCAGGCGTTCTTTTTACGAACTTTTTCACTCGCCTCTTAGGACTGCTGCTCTACGTTCGCCACGTCACGAGCACACACGCCCCCTCTCATCTCTAAACCTGACTGCTGTTCTAGATCTCTTCGATTTTCATTCTTAGTGCAATAAGATCGTTTTGATTTGGTACAATTACAATAAAAAATAAAAATAAAATTAAAAATAAAAATAATATAATCCGAGCAGTATAAATAACCAGAAAAAAAATTTCATTCGAGGTGTTGCTGATTGTACAATACACGCGGTTTAAAATGCAAACAAATCAAAGGATTTCAATTAAAGGGACAGTTAGCATGCTAAAAGTCCTTATAATGACATTTAATTCTTAACTGCAATAAAAATAATATTTTAATCATAATACATATTTCATGACAACAGTAATTTCGAATTACTTTATTTATACGAATCTATAAGGAGTATATCATTGTCCTCGGATATTTTTGTGACGTGTCTGCAAACAACCAATCACGAAGAAGTTGGAAATCCACTGAACCTATTAAATATTTATCCGCATTGGTAATTCACATTGTTACTAAATAGTATTTAATAGCTAATGTCTAAATAAAAAAGATAAAGCAGTCTTGCCCATTTACTAGTTCATACTAGTCAAAATTCAAAATTTCAAATCAGAACGAGTTGCTTTCTTCTCGTAATGCAATGTCAAAAAATAGGAGGATTTTTTTCTTAATATAGAAATACTATTCTGTGATGAAATGAATTCAATAAGTATTAATATCTACTAATTCATACAGCATTAATGTACTAGAATTCAAACAACATTAATATCTAAGAATTCAGACAGTATTAATATCTATGAATTTAAACAGCATTAACATTTAATACTACTTCAAACCCTTACTTGAAAGTTTTTAGTGTGAGAGAATAATTTAGTGTGTTATATGATTAACTGGAAATCACGAGCAACATTTGAGATATAAATCCCCTTTATACATATTTGTTTGCAGTCTTTTTTTTTTGAGCAAATGTGGGTTCGATTTTATTTTACATTCGCAACTATTAGTTAAAATTATAGCTTCAATAATATATGTTTTTTACATCGATAAATATTTTGAAGTGTAACAAATAATTAACAGTTATAATATTTAATACTTGTTTGTGCTATGATATTTCAAAGTGAATGAAATAATTTACGTGGATATAATAAACACATTTTCAAATTTTGACCGTTTTACTACTAAAACAGAAAATAAATATTTTGAAAATATCTAATGAGTTTGGGATTCATACAATTTTTATCAGAAATCTAGTAACATATCAGGTCGTTATGGAGATATTAAAATTTTTATTTTCCGTACAGTCGACAGGATTTTGCCCAAAACAAGTGAGTTATTGGAAAAAAATTTGAGTATTCATTTTAATTGCCAATTAAATTAAGACAATTGGTTTTAAGATAGATTAAAATAAATTCAAGATAAATTAATGTATATCGTTAATTTGATGTTTGTTCTAAATAAAGTACAAGCAGGTTAATTTTTAATGAAAACGTAAAGATTTTGAATTGTTTAATTTTTAAATACCATTAATTTAAGAGCTTAATTTTCAAAATACAAAACGACATGCACATAAAAATTATGGCTGTTTTTGTACACTAATGAGTGAAAGACGCAAAATCTGTTTAATATTTTTTCTTTTTATGATGAACGACTTAGAAATTAAGTATCATATTTTTAAAAATTCAATTTATGAAATATTGAAGTCATACATAAAAACATTTGAATATATATATATATATATATATATATATATATATATATATATATATATATATATATATATATATATATATGTATTATATATATATATATATATATATATATATATATATATATATATATATATATATATATATATATATATATGTATATATATATATATGTATATATATATATATATATACACATATATATATATATATATATATATATATATGTATATATATATATATATATACACATATATATATATATATACATATATATATATATATATATATACATATATATATATGTATATATATATATATGTATATATATATATATATATATATACATATATATATATGTATATATATATATATGTATATATATATATATATATACATATATATATATGTATATATATATATATGTATATATATATATATGTATATATATATATATATATATATATATATATATATATATATATATATATATATATATATATATATATATATATATATATATATATATATATATATATATATATATGTATATATATATATATATATATATATATATATATATATATATATATATATATATATATATATATATATATATATATATATATATATATATATATATATATATATGTGTATATATATATATATATATATATTAATGTCATATAAAAGATACGAATATAAGATTTAAAATTAACGAGACAAGTAGGCGCAATGCTGCTCTAAATTGTCTAGTATAATAAAAGAGAAAAATTCTACAAAGGAATCTCAAAAAGGGGAGGGTGGTGGAGAAAAGCCAACAGGGAAATTTGAAAAGGCCTAGGGGGGTGGTGACCCCTAGTTCCCCGGTTAAAAGTCGACTTTTATTCCAAAGGAAACACTCCCGGAGCCGAAAAATACCTGAGGCCAATCTCCGTACAAACGTCAAAGCAAAAGACACACAAAACAGTCCGAACAAGGAACAAATGGACTCCATTACGAAGTTGTAAAAGCAAGGGTATACATACAAAGTCAGAATTCAGAGTGACAACACACAAGAAAAGTAAAACGGCCAACTGAAATCCATCAGTCAAAAGAGAGAAGGGAGTAGAGTGTATAGGACTAACACCATCGTTGCCATTTATAACCCAAAACTAAACGTTTGCCAATATCATTTTCAAATGCGTTGACTGTTTTATTATGATAGGTATTATAAATATGTCTGAGGAATCCAAGGGGATAGTCTTGTTTGATAGCCTCCTTGATAAATATAACATCACTTTTTATACGGTCTTTTTTATAAGTATGCAAGCGGGCGTTCCGTATAAAGTGATTCATTACGATATTACGAAACACTTTCTGACTTAAATTAGACCTCCAATTGATAATATAATTCACTTTAATCTTAAAATGTCGTCTTTTATCATAAAGTATCGTATACAAGGGTTCATCTTCAGCGAAGTGAATGATAATATCCAAGTAATTAATTTCATCGGCAGAATCTGCAGGAGTTTCAATTAAATCCAATTGTGCAGGGTAAAAGTCGAAGTTAAATTTAATATTGGTTTTTTGATGTGCCACAAGTATATCATCCACAAAACGGAAATACGGCAATTCGTTTAATATATGTGTGCCTTTTTCATAGTGATGGAGGTATAGATCTGCCATCATCGAGGAGCAGCCTCCCCCTATAGGTATACCTTTTACTTGCCTATAATAATTCAAACCATTGAATAAGACGTTTTCAAAAAGCACAATATCCAAGATAGCCTTGAATTTGTGTAAAGCTATGTATTTATGTAGGTGATATTGACTATGGATTTCTATCATAATATCATATAGATCTTTCAGATCTATGTTATTAAAGAGATCTTTAAAGTCATAAGACTTGTAAATCAGGCTTGTGGGATGTTTGTTCAAATACTTTATTATATCTCAACTATTTTTAATCATTACTGAACCACCTTGCATAATTTGAGTCATAATAGGTTTTAAAAGTGTAATAAGTTTCGTATTTGCTGTAGTAGTATAAGCTTTATAGGCTACCGTTACCGGTCGAAACTTTACAGGTGTTTTGTGTAGTTTTGGTATCAATACCAAGTACGGATATCGAATATGATTGATGTTGATACCTATGCGTTTATGTAAAACCCTTATTTTATTTTCGATTTCCCTTCGTTTTGATTTCAACAAAACATACATGTCTTCGTTATTATAACTGATATGGAGTTGATCGATGTAATATTTCATACAAGTAAAGGTAAAATTCGATGTAACCTTATCGGTATACGTAATTGCGAATATTTTCCATACATTTTCCAGTATGCGTCTATTCATTGTGTGACGTTCATCTTGTCCACAAGAATGATGATAATAAAAATAAAATTTCTCCATAGTGTGATCGCGACATTCATTAAAAGATGATAAAGGCATGCTGTATCGTACTGCCATTTTATATATGAAATCACTCAATTCATGACAAAATTTCATGTCTATACCTTTAAAATCCTGCATACGAAATTTTGTTCCCAATTTCAATGCATCCTTAAGGTCATTATTGGTGATTATGTCCAAATTACCAGTTATAATATGACCGTGATCGTGATCGACAAAGAGGCTAGAAGCACATTGACAGGTCGGATTATCGTAAAGGTTCAGATTTTTACCAATATGATTATAGTTAAAAACTTTA
>OX578148.1:129525211-129705211 GCA_951213105.1 Amaurobius ferox
GTTTATTTTTGATGACATTTGTGTTTCTATGGCTGAAAGAAAACAAATTACAGATAGTTAGCGCTGCCATGCTGTCGGACGCATTGAAGCAGGACAGTCAATCAAAGATGCCGCTATTTTCTTTGGCGTTGATACTTCGGTAGTTCTTCGACAACGGCAACAATTTCAAACAAGTCAAACAGTTGTCCGGAGACTTGTGCCCGATCGTCCAAGGATTACCACCCCATCTGATGATCGGTGCATTGCTATAGTAGCCGAGTGTAATCGACGAGCCACCTCCACAACTGTTGCATCCATGGCTGCAGCTGTACTTGGTAAGACAATATCTGCTAGTACTGTGCGCCAAATTCTAAACGTGAAGGGACTTGTACGCCCGAGTACAATTTTTTTGTGTTCCAGTAACCATCCAAGCCAGGGTGTCAAGATTAAAGTGGTGTCGTCAACATGTCAATTGTGTTGTCTCAGATTGGTGCAACGTCCTGTTCACGGACGAGTCCAGATTTGCCCTGACATCAGATGATATGCGTGTTAAGGTCTGGGGAGAACGAGGCAATCAGACCAAGGACACCATCCAACTACACGCATTCAAAGGTGGCAGCGTCATGGTGTAGGCTGGATTCTCAATTGGATCTCGCACAGAACTACACATCTTCAAAGGCAGTTCTGCGACGGCTGCGTTGTGTCGGTATGAATTTCTAGACCCTATTGCGGCAGTCTACGCTGCAGCAGTTGGTCCTGATTTTCTTCCTTATGGGCGATAATGTTCGTCCCCATCGAGCTAACATCGTTGACAAATACCAGGAAAAGGAGGGCATTTCTCGTATGGAGTGGCCGGTGTATTTCACCGACCTTAATCCTATTGAAAATCTTCGGATGCTCTCAGGCGTGCTGTCTCTGCACGTTTACCTCCTCCAGCCAATGTCAAAGAGTTGGAAATTGCCCTATTGGAGGAATGGCCATTGCTCGCATCTGAGATGTTTGATCACTTCATTGAAAGCATTGAAAATCTTTTTAAAGTTTGTGTGAAAGTCCGGGGTGGTCACATACCATATTAATGTAAGTTTTGTTTGATCTGTTTGCCTTTAAATATCATTTTGTTAATAACCCAAATGTGACGTCGCCATATAACGTACGAAAAGTAAATAATTTTTTTTCTTTGTACATAATTCTTGTTTTCTTTAAAGCATAAACACATTTGCTACCTTCATGCACAATTTTGAGTTAATCAAAGCTTTACTTTTTCATTTTTGTTTATTTTACCGTCTTTGCTTAACTTTTGGAAGCCAGTGTACATTATATAATGTATAAGGAATGTATTGTGCCAGGGTCTAAAATTCGAAATCGAGTTTTCGACGGGAGAGCACGTGTTCGGTAGAAAAGTTGTATTTAATTGTTGGGTAGAAAAAGTGCATTTATGATACACTAAAAGCATTTCTAAATATTCCAAATTCTCAAAGTTTTTAAACCTAAACATCATCAAAATTACATATGAAAATGCACCATTTGACCAGTTTCTCCCTAAATTTACAAATATGTAACTAAATATGTAATTAAATGGAACTTTCCTAAAAATATAAAAATGCATTAAAATAAGAGAGAGAACACAGATTTTAGGTTTTCAAAAATCTAACGTTTATTAAAATTTTAAACTTCACTTTTAAAATAATTTCCAAAATATTTTACATCTCATTAACTAACAAATCCAATAAACAACTTAAATAAATAAATAGAATGGCCGGTCGTATAGTGGTAGGAAAAAACGTTAGAATATTAAATTTTAAAGTTAACAATATTAAACTTATACAACTATTTATCAAAACTAAAATTTAAGATAAAAAAAACATCAGTTAGCCAAAAAGGGAATTTAGAACAAAATTTAAAAAGATAACCACAGGATTCGCAACTTAAAATATATAAGTCTAAAGGGGTCTTATTTCTGTGCTAACTCAAAACAATTGGAATAAAGACATATTTTAACTATTGAGAAATATTAGAATTTGAAGGAAAAGGAATAATATCACCAAGGCTCCAAGAAAAACGGCGGAAATCGGCGGGAGGCAGAATCACCAAACGTGCAGCAGATCCAGAGAACACCAGAAGAGGAAAATCCATGGCACAGGGTCACAATATGTCCAGCAGGAAATCCGGAAAAGGCCGTTCCACGGGATTCAACTCCAAAGAGATTCTCCACACCAGCTGGACGTCGAGTAATAAAAAAATCATTTCTCTCAACAGCCGCACCGGACTACTGACATCAAAATGGAGAACTTAACATGTGTCCGTCAATTGGGCTCGGAAATGCGAACTCCATTCATCATAAAATAGAACTGGCAGCTTGTCAAGATAAACATATTTCTAATTGGCCGGTAAGACTTCCTCGGCCGACATCACATAAATCGTGAAACATCTTGGATCATTATTTAAACGATATGAAACTAATTAGCATGGCTCTTCATTCCGTCGCAGCTTCCAGACATAAACAACATCAGAGAGCACAGCGGCAAAGGCCTGCTGATTGATTATAAACTAAACAAATCAAATTACATCTTGAAAAACAAAACACACATCACAACCGGGAATGAGACATTTCAAGCCGAATCCGAACTACGGCTCGCGCCGAAGCGCTGAAAACAACTTTGACAGATCACATCTCAGGTTCTAATCAATTGCAAAAGAGAAAGAGAAAGAGAGAGCAAAGAAACGCGCGATTTTGCTTATATACTGCCAAACATCGCTGCCACAGATTGTAAACAAAATTATCGATGAACGATAAAATAATTAATGACAGACGATTTTAATATTACGGTCAACCAATTAAAAACTCGAAACTTTAAAGAAGAGAAATGGAATTTTTGAGCAGACGAAAATTAAAAGGAAATGAAGTGAAACGATTTGGAAAATACGAATTCGGCAATAATTTAAATATGGACGATTCTGAAATATTTAAATAGCTGAAAATAGAATAAAACTGTAAAATTGCGATGAATTAACCAATTTTTAACCGAGAGCAATAAATTTGGAATCAAATTAAAGGGAATAAAAAGGGCAATAAATGGAATCACAAATTAGCCAATTTAAATAAATTTAAATTGCTAAAACCTAAAAAGAACGAACTTTCGCCGTTTTTAAAACAAAACCTATGGAATAGAATATATTTGAACAAAGAATATCAAAAACCTAAACAATTGGAAAATGGATAACTAAAAGAGAATGACTATGTAAATAAGACCCCTGAACACATTTAAACCAAAAGCAAAATTCCTAAAATTGTTAAATATCCAAAAGTATAACCCAACAACTCCTTCGAACGTCCCAAAAAAAATTTTCATTTGAAAAATGAAAAATTTTAGCTAACACATGACAAAATTTCGCGAAGCGAAGGAGAAAAAAAAAAAATCAAAATCTCAACTACATCTGTAACATGAGCCATAAAAATCATATAGAAAATCAAATTCCTTATAAATAAATCAAAAATCAAACAATAACTTCACTAAACACTCTCATAATATCAGATCATAAATTTCTTAACTCTAAAATAAACATGTAGATTCACCATTAAATCCTTCAACTTCATTATAACTCTATACTATGAAAATTCATCAATTCATTTTAAGATGCTCCAACAAATACGTCATCAAAGAGAAACAGTAGAAAAATAATAAACAGATCTCCATATCATTAGCTGTCATGAATAAACATAAATTTTAACGAAAACTTTGGACCAGCCAAAGAATTCCAATATTCTAAACAATAAATTTTGAAAAGGTACCTTCAACATAACAACCAATAAATACAAATCAACAAATTCATCATCAATCTCTATCTACTCCAGAAAGAAAACAATCATTCGAAGCATAATTTTCAATTTAAATAATAATATCAAAGTTGGCTCAAGTTACAAACAAAAAAAATTGTGGAATATTTACCCCCAAAATAACAAACTCAATTCCCTAACAATTTGGAACTGAACACAAATTTAACCGACTTGTTTACAAATTATACTATAAACTGATTACTTGGCAAATTAGATCGTTCAAAATACAAATATACATAAAAATGACCTTATGCATCATTTTACACCAATATCAATAAACGCGATTCTACTAATTATTGTGCAACATCTTGCACTCTCAACAACAATAAACTCAAATATCATAACTGTATCTCTGATAATCTCAAACAATTCTCATAAAAATCAAAAAAAATTAAGACAAGGGGCCGAGGGTTGTGAGTCCTCTCAAAGGTTGTGAATCTTTTTTGAACCCAAAAAAAATAGCACAAAAATATCCATCAAGTAGTACATTTAAATTCACTAACTGCCAAGTGTATCACATTACTTTAAACAAAATACCAAAGAAAAAATCATGTTACAAATCCCCATTTAATTTCAAAACCAAAATAACTCAAAATTGCATTGCACAATTTTAAATATTCCACTTAAAAAAAATTTAATTCTCCTATAATAAAATAAATTTATCCACTTTAACGACCCAAAAAATTTTTAAAGACAGTATTAAAATATCAATATCAGATTCAGAATTAAGAACAAACAAACTGATTTGTCACCACTCTATTTGAGTATGAAAACCAAACAAATGATCAATGTGAAGAACAAGATAACTCAAGATGACATTTATGTCACACTCATATTGGAGTGTAAAAAACACCTGCATTACCCAATTTTTCAATTAATCACCAGTATTTCATCATCTACATTCACATATCAGTGAGCATTTAAATCTCAATTCCAAATCAGAACATACAAAAAATTCTAAGTCGAAAAACTACTGCTTTAATTCTATACAATTTAACTTAATAAAAAAAAATATTCTCATATTAAATTTACTCAATTAATTTTTCTCTATTTTATCAAAACAATTTTAAGTGTTGCTGGGAGCGTGGGTTATAAGAACATCAAAATAAAAAAAATTGTTAATGAGATGGGATTAGAACAAAAAATGCAAATACCATAAAGTGCGTTCCTCGCATGCCTATAATTTCCTAAATTTATGAATTAAATGCAATTTTACACTACTTCAAATAATAAAATTCAAATCAAATTAACTTAAATTAAGGAATGCTTAAATAAAAATTCTAAATGAAAATGTCATATTCAAAAATTCTAAAGTTTCCTAAAAAAAATTCTAAATGAAAACATTTAAATTAATCCTAAAATTTCAATTTTAATCAAAATATTAAAATAAATTCCTCTAATTTAAATCAAGAACATTCTAAAACATCATGCCTCAGTTTAAGAACATATCAACAGTAATCACTTTTAGAATAAACAGGTGTGGAATCATATTTACTGAAATTTCATTTTTAAGAACAAAAATTATTAAGAACATCTATTACAGTTAGCATGAATAAGCCCCTAGACTGGTCAAACGGCACCAATTGTTCGGTAGAAAAGTTGTATTTAATTGTTGGGTAGAAAAAGTGCATTTATGATACACTAAAAGCATTTCTAAATATTCCAAATTCTCAAAGTTTTTAAACCTAAACATCATCAAAATTACATATGAAAATGCACCATTTGACCAGTTTCTCCCTAAATTTACAAATATGTAACTAAATATGTAATTAAATGGAACTTTCCTAAAAATATAAAAATGCATTAAAATAAGAGAGAGAACACAGATTTTAGGTTTTCAAAAATCTAACGTTTATTAAAATTTTAAACTTCACTTTTAAAATAATTTCCAAAATATTTTACATCTCATTAACTAACAAATCCAATAAACAACTTAAATAAATAAATAGAATGGCCGGTCGTATAGTGGTAGGAAAAAACGTTAGAATATTAAATTTTAAAGTTAACAATATTAAACTTATACAACTATTTATCAAAACTAAAATTTAAGATAAAAAAAACATCAGTTAGCCAAAAAGGGAATTTAGAACAAAATTTAAAAAGATAACCACAGGATTCGCAACTTAAAATATATAAGTCTAAAGGGGTCTTATTTCTGTGCTAACTCAAAACAATTGGAATAAAGACATATTTTAACTATTGAGAAATATTAGAATTTGAAGGAAAAGGAATAATATCACCAAGGCTCCAAGAAAAACGGCGGAAATCGGCGGGAGGCAGAATCACCAAACGTGCAGCAGATCCAGAGAACACCAGAAGAGGAAAATCCATGGCACAGGGTCACAATATGTCCAGCAGAAAATCCGGAAAAGGCCGTTCCACGGGATTCAACTCCAAAGAGATTCTCCACACCAGCTGGACGTCGAGTAATAAAAAAATCATTTCTCTCAACAGCCGCACCGGACTACTGACATCAAAATGGAGAACTTAACATGTGTCCGTCAATTGGGCTCGGAAATGCGAACTCCATTCATCATAAAATAGAACTGGCAGCTTGTCAAGATAAACATATTTCTAATTGGCCGGTAAGACTTCCTCGGCCGACATCACATAAATCGTGAAACATCTTGGATCATTATTTAAACGATATGAAACTAATTAGCATGGCTCTTCATTCCGTCGCAGCTTCCAGACATAAACAACATCAGAGAGCACAGCGGCAAAGGCCTGCTGATTGATTATAAACTAAACAAATCAAATTACATCTTGAAAAACAAAACACACATCACAACCGGGAATGAGACATTTCAAGCCGAATCCGAACTACGGCTCGCGCCGAAGCGCTGAAAACAACTTTGACAGATCACATCTCAGGTTCTAATCAATTGCAAAAGAGAAAGAGAAAGAGAGAGCAAAGAAACGCGCGATTTTGCTTATATACTGCCAAACATCGCTGCCACAGATTGTAAACAAAATTATCGATGAACGATAAAATAATTAATGACAGACGATTTTAATATTACGGTCAACCAATTAAAAACTCGAAACTTTAAAGAAGAGAAATGGAATTTTTGAGCAGACGAAAATTAAAAGGAAATGAAGTGAAACGATTTGGAAAATACGAATTCGGCAATAATTTAAATATGGACGATTCTGAAATATTTAAATAGCTGAAAATAGAATAAAACTGTAAAATTGCGATGAATTAACCAATTTTTAACCGAGAGCAATAAATTTGGAATCAAATTAAAGGGAATAAAAAGGGCAATAAATGGAATCACAAATTAGCCAATTTAAATAAATTTAAATTGCTAAAACCTAAAAAGAACGAACTTTCGCCGTTTTTAAAACAAAACCTATGGAATAGAATATATTTGAACAAAGAATATCAAAAACCTAAACAATTGGAAAATGGATAACTAAAAGAGAATGACTATGTAAATAAGACCCCTGAACACATTTAAACCAAAAGCAAAATTCCTAAAATTGTTAAATATCCAAAAGTATAACCCAACACACGTCTCAAGTTTTCCTGAACATGAATCAAAAGTTTTGGAGGTAATGTATGTGTGTATGTGTGTGTGTGTGTGTCGCAGTGAGTCTATGGAGACGATTTCTCACGAACTAATAAAGCGATTCAAATGAAATTTTGTACAAAATTACAAATCGTAAATACCGGAAGCTTAATTTATTTAAACGTCATCGAATGTTCAGAACCCCCTAAATTTTCGAGTGAAATTTTGAAAGAATCATCAAAATATAAAAACCTTCAATGAAGTTACGCAAATAGTCATGTCTTATGTAATTTTTCCTTAGAAAATGATTGGCATAAACTTTAGAGCGCTATCATAAATCGTTCTTGAGATGTTATACATATTTCAAAATCTTCCCGGTCGTCCACTTTGTTACTCAAGTCCTCTGGACGAGTCGGACGGCCTGGGGTTTCCACATATTTCAAATGAATGTATCAAAATATCATATAAAATTAAAAAAATAATAACCATTGTAAAATATGCTTAAGTTTCCTGTAATATCATGCAATGAATTTGGTGACATCATTCTCATGAATCTAGTTCGTTTCATTCATGACAAAATATACTTTGTGCAATACTTTTGTATTTGAATGCCAATAGTCAATTATTTTCTATAAGAATAATTTATTTCTCTGTCCATTACGCTCGGGGATATTTTGGCGACGAATTTGGCGGAATGTCGCCAACTTGGCGGATTTTTTAAAGGTTGTCAAATAAGTTAAAATGTTGCAATATTGATAAAAAATGATGCTAAATCAATGAAAATGACGCCTAATTAACAAAAATTGTACATATCTTTGAAATAATATAAGTATCTACTATAAGAATAAGCTATTTTCCCGTCCGTAAGATTCAGCAAAATTTTAGTGGCGAATATTTCCTAATTTGGTGTCGGAATATCTCCAACTTGCTGACTTTTTTAAAAGTTGCCAAATTGACGAAAATGTCTCCCAATTGCTAGAAATTAGACAAATTGATGAAACCGTCCCTAAATCACTCAAATGATGCTTAATGGATGAAAGTTCTATATCTCGGAAAGAACATAAGAGTAGACTATGAGACTAACTCATTTCACTATCTCCATCCGTAACGTTTGGTGAGAAATTCTGTGGGACGTCGCCAATTATTGCACGACTATTTTAAATGTTGCCAAAGTGACTAAAATGTCGCCTTATTCATAAAAATTACTCTAAATGAGGAATAATGAAATTTCGTAAATTCTGATTTCCGTCACATGACGGGCATACATACCTTCTAGTATATAAGAAATGCTCATCTCTCAGTTTGTCTGTAACATTTCGTGATGCAATTTGTCGAACATGGTGAATAATCTAGCAAAATATCTCTAACTTTGGGATATTTCGTACCAGATTGACGAAATATCATCAAAATTGCAAAGATTATGAAAATTAATGAAAATGATGCCTAATTGGTAAATTTATAAGTAAAATATTTTAATGTTTGGACTGTATCCCTTATTGAGGATGCTATCAATATTGATAATAGTCAATTTAGAGTTGTGTGAAATATAAGTTAATTGGGGGCTTTGAAATAGTATTATATGTTGTCATCCGGAAAATCATCATACAGAAAATTCAACGTTCAAAACACAGTATCGTGGACCTTATGCATTATTTTTTGACTGTGCAAGGAGTAAATTCATTGCATTATCTAAATGAAGTCGTGTGTTGCCCGCATGAGGTTTTTAGGTTTTATATTTACACTAACCTGCAACATACTTTTATATCCTATTGTCTCATATATAAATGCTAAGTTTAATTTATTGTGGCCTGATGAACTCAAATTTTGTATCAAATATGTGTATCAGGTGATTTTGCTACTTTGCGAGAGCTTCTTCCTATTGCCTCAAACTCAGATCTATAAAGTGTTTCTCTCTACATTTACAAATGACCATCCTTAACATGCGCTATTTTCAAGCATTTCACAAATCATTTCCTTGTGAGAGTGAACAATTTAGTATTTCATTGATAGACTTTGGAATAATATAAGGGAATAATTTAAGAGATACTTTCTTAAGTGAATTTATTTTGCGTTTTCATCAGATATACAACTACGTTTACAATTTGCAAAAGCAAAAACATTCAAATAGCGAAATACCTGTGCTTGGCACGTAATAAATAATTGCGATTTTAACATTTAGTTTCACAATTGTTTTTATCCCGAGAATAAAATTATTGTAGAGGATAGTGAATAATCGCAATTCATAAACACTCAGCACTTCTCTGATGTATGCTTTGACGTAACAGAGACATACATCCAAGCGTGCTAGCATGTGTGCATTTATATTATTAATGGATTTTTAAGCATGTACCTAAAACATTGTTCTATATTCATGATTATATTTCAGCAACATTTTTACGAAGCAACTTCTTTTTATATTATATGCGCAGCCTATCTCAAGAAGCATTATTTGGGTGTCATCTCTACTTATCTAGTTTTGATAAAGCATTTTATATTTTACCGTGCGTATTGTACGGGTAGAAAAAATAGTATAATGAAGTCAAAAATATGAGGTCAAATTTTTGATAGGTTTTTGGATATTCTAGAATATAAAGTGAATATTTTTATTGGTGAGCCTGTGTGTAAGTAATCATCTGTCTCTTTATTTACATCTCTGTGTACTTACCCGTTTATCTCCAATACATGTATCTACTCAGTTTAAAAAAGTAACTACTTTTTTAAAATAAATAGTCACTAACCACTAGGAAATATTTTTACTAGTGATTTTGTGTCTGTTTTACTTTTCACTGCTACATTTTCTTTGTTTTCATGTTAGATTACGAATAACTAGGACAAATTTTGATTATGGATTCACTTCCACAAACTCATTTTTTGAATTTCCAATTTACCTTCTAACTATGAATCCCTTTGATTTTCAAATAACTGATAATTTTCTGAATTTTCAATTCTATCGTAACTTACGAGGTCAACTTTCCTTTCTGGATCCAATTCTAAAAATTCCCTTTTAAGTATCTCCAAACTAATTTGTCGATCTATCTCAAACTCGTTCACAGATCCTTTGACCCCACTTAGGTATCCTATTTCGATATCGAATCCAACTTCATTTCAGCTGACTGTTTTATTTCAAATTCTAAATCACAATTTGACTTCCATTCCTTCACTTCGTTCACATACGGTATTTTTACTTTTGCGTCTTCCGCTTCAAAAATTATTTCCTCTTCCATTGACTGATTAACATCAAATTCTACGGGTTATTTTCTACGAGAAAATGCACATTTTTTTTCCAGATCAGACTTACTCACTTCTCTTCAACTACTTTCTTCTCTTCCAACTCATACACAACGTCTTCGTAATAGCTTTCCTACTCGCTTTAAAAATCTTCTTATTCTTCGATCAAACTCGGACTTGAGAATCTTTCTGTTCACCTTCATATTTATCATAAATTCTACTTTGACTGCAGTCATTTTGACTATTTCCGATTTACTTTCGAGAGATACGTCTTAATGTATGACCTCAGGTTACTGATATTTTTTATTTCTGTTTTAATTTTACGTAAATGATATATGAACATTTATAGTAATTTAATTATTATTATTTTTAATTGAATTTTAGAGATTTTCAGTCTACAGCTGTCATTTTAACGGCAGTAAAGAAAACGAACAGAAATATTAAAAACATATTCGCATATAAATGCTAGTTATGATAATAAATTATATTTGACATTTAAAAAAAAATCAAGAGTTTCATTTCTTGTATATTTTGTGCAAAGCATAAGAAAAGCTTGAGAAAACAAATAAAAGCACAAATAACACAAATTAATGTAGCATGTTTTGTTTCGGAGATACGCTGGATCCTCCTCTTCAATAGAAGGGAACCAACAAAACTGAAATCAAACCCCTCACTACCACCACCACCACCAAAAAGGAAAACTAAAAAATCATTCACGCCCATTCTTCGTCTGGACTTCGGGTTTGTTGGTTCCCTTGCATTGAAGAAGAGGATCCATCGGTATCTTCGAAACATCTGTATGCTGCATTACTTTATGTTATTTGTGTTTATACACGCTGCTCAACTTTTTCTTATCCTTCGCAAAAAGTGTATTTGTCATTTAGGTGAGTTCATGAATATATTTTAAAGTAATAGGTTATGCAAAGGGTGTCAACAGAACTGCTATTACTTCAAATATTTTCTTTTTGTATCTCATTATACATGGACTTGAAATAATATTATATGTGAATGTTTTATGCTTGTTTACCAGTGATATATAGTTCTAAATTTAAAATATACCAGAATTTTTCATAAAAATAAAGCTATATACATTACATTTCCTGATTTTAATTCCACCCGTCAAAATGACAACTTTGGACTTCATAGTTAATAAAAAAATTCCACCTTTCTAATGGTAAAATCTTCCCATGTTTTGCAGCACTTTTTGTCCAACCCCCCCCCCACCAGCTTCTTGTTTGGCCTCTAAGGGAATGCTCAATACATCCAAGCACATCGTTTCTCTGACTAAGATTTTTTTCTTAATCTAGAACGTCTTTTTGTGCCGAGTCCTTTCCTTCAAAAATAAAGTCTGGTTTTGACATCATCACCTTTTTCCATATACAGAGTAAAGTTCCAATTTACTTCCTTTGATCAACGAATTTATTCCCCTCTTTAAGATTCTTGCACACTTTTTAATTTTTATTCACAATAAGAATCACCAGACAAAAGAACAACTGTAATTATTACGCCCGCACATCGCAGAAGCACATTTTATTAGACAATATCACAACATGAGACACTAATACGCTTAAATTCACATTTTCTGAAATGAATCCTGTGTCAAAACTGGACGCGCCATTCTTTTTACCCTCGACCAAAAATGGCCACCCCCAATGTTCTTAATGCTTGAGCCTTTTTCGCTGATTTGGGCGAAGTTCAGAAAGAAAATTTTTGGAATCTTACTTACAAGATAACACAATCCTCCACATTCACTTGTACGATTAACAAACTTTTTTGTGCAATTTTACAAATTATGATTTATGCCATTTTCCTTTCATCGAACGTGCACTTAGGTTTTGTTAAATTTATATATAAATGTTAGCTGTATAAATAAATATATAAGTGCATCCAGATTGCACTTATCTGTGTCGTAACTAAAAGTTTAATACCGAATTTAACCTGGAGATTGCTAACACACATGACTTTACTCAAAACAAGGTAATAAATTATACAATGATGAATGATAAATGTGGCAACCGAAAAAGAATAATAGCTTAAAGTTACACTTTTAACTCTTAAATTCATTAAAGATATTATTATTTTAATATTAAATTCATCAATTTAACATGGCCGTTATTCTCATATAGTGGAATTATATTTAATGTACATTGCTATGTTTTGCCGCTATAACCCTCCAATTATTTTACTTTTCGTGTGAGTCCTGTAAAAGAATATTATTGAATTATTACAAAGATTAGACCAATTTAAACTTTACAATAACATTTATTAAAGATACAAAATACCTATTCAATTCCAATACATTAACTTCTCGTCTTATTAATTATTTATTAAGATAGAATGTGAGAGGAGAGCATGTGAGACCCTGAACCATTACCTAAGGTATTTATTAACCTGTGAATGATTGATGAACACATACCTTCAATCTGGGCCTTGTTAGCAGCACTTGATCAATCACGTCTGTAGTTACACGCATCCACTCGAAGTGTAATACCCACTCGTAACTTCATTGAATACTGCTATCTTAAACACTCCACTTATTTCATGCTATTAGGCGGTTCTATCCACAAGTCATCATAACATATCTGCATCAGTCAACTCTGAACAACTGTTCACCAGCATCTTTCTTAAGTCATTTTAGTATATCTCATTTTTAAGTCAACAATCATGATTGTCTTATTTCTGGTCTGCTCTTTTTTCAAAATTCCTGAGAAAACTTTCTGGTCTCACAATTAACAAACTGCATCAACAGTCATCTATATAATATGTCCAAGAACTCGATCGGATAGCTAGATTATTTCACTATACCTCACAGATTTAGTGCATGCATCATCTTCCTGGAACCTTTGAATACACAGGCTAACAACGGCCTTACACCTTACACGGTTACCTTACACCTTTCTGGTAGGCCTTACACGGTTACCTTACACCTTTCTGGTAGGTCAGACGGTCTGGATCGCAACAACAACAACACGCTAACAACGGCTTAACGCCCAGGCAATACCCCTTTCACTTACGCGAATTCAAGATTTATTCTGCTGCAGAAATGTTACTTGTCCCGATGATTGGTCTACATAACGGGAGCACAGTGAGAGGTTATTAAAGTAAAACATAAATCAAAACGTAACGTAAGTGGAATCATAACGAAAGGTTATATAGACCCTACAAAGTGCTCATGTAAAAGGACTAAAACAGCAGAATCAGACAATGCTGAAAAATGACATTAGAATAGAAGATATATTTTTCATTTCCGTCCTATAATCCAACGAAGGATATCATATTTGACATGTGGATAATTATGCAATTAAATACAGATGCAAATTGAGTATTGCTGTACATACACACTGATAGTTAAATTGTGCTCGTAAATGCATATCACATCAAAATAATTCATTGTGAAAAAAATCAACTTCAAAAGATAATCCGTTTGTTATTTGCGTGCCAACCAAAGCCACACACATACACATATTGCTCCAAAAGATCCTTGTAAATAAAGCGGCAGTCGTTTATACCGCGAGAGTTTAATCTACAAAGAGAAAGCTAGCTTTTTCATTTTAAGTGCATACTTTTGTTACATTCGTCACGAAATATTCTCATTTGGGAATGAATACATATTATACAAATCTACTTTTAATTTGAGAAACTTACATGAATGAAGGAGATCAAACGTATGATAGTCTGTAATGGCAACTTATAAACGATATTATATTTCATATAAACATCTAAGTCAGTATTAATCCGCTTTGACATATTCTTGTATATAAGTGATTATGAGCTGATTTAATTGTTTTGTATTTAATTTGTTAATTGTGTATATATTATGATATAATCTAAAATTTAAACTATTAGTTATGTACATTATATTAGCAGGATTTTTAGCAAAACTAACTGTACATTGCCTGTGTATATAAGTCGAAATGTGATTTTGTTTGAATGCGAAGATATACTGCATTTTTTCCAAATAACATAATTATGATAATGTTCATTTTTAGAATGTGCAAATTAAGAAAAAATGAGTATTTCAATATAATTGAAAAAAAAATAAATATAAAGGTGTTGTTCTAAGGATTTGGTTTAAAAATTGTTATAAAGAACGTCTCTAGATCTTTTCGAGGATGTCAAAATGGAAACTGTGATAAAATTTTCGATCGTCAAGAAACGTGAATAATTTGCGTGAAAATTGCTCAAAATCGTGATTTGACATAAAATAGCTTAAAAGCTAATTCTAATTCAGAACACGAACAATAATGCATAAAAAGTATTGATTATAAAACACTTTCCAACTGAAATGCAGTTTTATTGAAATATTTTTAAAATGCAATATATTCAGCGGTGATACGTTTTAATTATCACAGAACGGCAATCATTTGTTTTACTTGAAAATTTCATAGAAAAAATGAACTTTATTCAAATGACGTCATCGAAATATAAATCGTCTAGATCTCTGTAAAATGAGAGAATATTTCATTCATAGACTTTTAATTCCAGACTCCAAAGTTGCATAATTTTATTTGAAAAAAAAATCATCAATTCTTATACAATTCATCTTACAATCACTTGTCGACATTCTGCATCCATTCAAATTAGGATTCGTTGCAGAAATATTCAAAGTTTGATGATCATTTAAACTCAAAAATATTGTTATTGTGTTGGCGCATAATATAGTTGCGCAGAAAATACGCAAACGAAAGCGGTTTTAGGAAGGATGCAACGCTAAATATAAATGTAAAAGAAATTTAGAAATCACGATTTTTACTCTGCTAAAAAATATGGATGACATATTTTATTTTGAATTGGGTCATGGTATCTCTTTATAATATATGGCTGTAATTATTATTTTAATTTTTATTCAAAAAACTACCGAGCATATTTTGCTGAATTTCTTTATATAATTTATGGGATAATTTGTATATTACCTAAAATTTTCGAAGCAATTTGAGAATTTTAACTTAAAAAATGTTTGAATTAGCTCCTATACGGTTTAATGTATTCATTTTTTCTACCAGGGTTCAATCCAAAACTAATTAGGTGATATTATTCATTTGTATTTCCATATATTCCACTGACCATCTCAACGACATACTAAAACTTATTTTGATAAAGTTTTTTTACGGTAGTTATCGTGCGAATGGACAGAAAGACAGAATGAGCAAAGTGATACACTTTTCAATTTTGTTGTAAAATGTTAAAAAAGAAACCTGAAGCATTATGAACTGAAACATTACTGCAATTTTACATTTATAATTTATGATAGATGATAATGTAGACCTTTGATCATTCCATGCAGCATGGACTGAAACTTATTATGATAATCCAAACTCGAACAGTCTAGACAAATAATTTAAAACTCTAAGCTAATGTAAGAAACTTCAACTATAAATACTTTCTTCTTTAACACATCTTAATTTTTATATCAAGAGTTTCAGAATTATGTATTTAAATGCACTGAAAGCACAAATATAAAAAAAATATATACAATATAATTTTTTATTCATCCTCCCGCCTAGTATTAAATGTCGGTACAGAAAAACAAACTGTAATAATATATTATGTTATATTATGTTTTATAACTATCCCATTTTCTTTGGAGTTTAAAAATCAAAATATCAGGAAAATACAAAATTGCATTGAACATGTTATTTTTTCAGTAGTTTTCTAGTTTAATATATCCACTTAGATTAAATAGACATTTCAGAACTTTCAATTTTTATTTTAGATCAAAAATAGTGAGACTTTTCAAAAATTTTATAGGAACGCATTGAAACTGTGATAGTTAATCACAGTACTTGAAACTAGAATGAATATGTCTCAGCGAATTATCGAAAACCAACGTCTGTTTTATATAAACGTCTGTTCAGGAAAAAAATTAAAAAAACACTCTTATAGTATAACGGAATTCGAGAACATATTGCACATTCTTCATGAATCCCGAAGCAAAAAATACAGGCCTAGTTGTAACTCTGGGAAGAATGAGCCTGTTTTAGCGCGCTTTTCTTGACAGCATTTTCTCTTTTTTCCCTATATTGAAAGTTGTAACGTTTATTTACCAACATTAATTTGATAAAAACAATTCAGAAATAGAGTATTAAAAATATTAGAATAAAAAATTTTAATCCATATTCACGCCGAAACATAAAATTGTGAGAATCTTCAATTTTTCGATGTATCAATATAAAATCAAAATTGCAAAAAATGCAATTATTTAGGTACTTTTTCATTTATTTAAAATATTATTAATTGTTCTTCGGATTGGGTTCAAAGCTCATTAGGAAGACTGAACTTCGATGTTTTTTCTGACTGAAAGTTGAAAACACTACAGTTATATTTCCAAATCCCTAATTGATCGATTTGTGTTGAAGACCCAGACAATCCGACTCATCCTGAGGACTCGAGCAACCATTCGGACGCCCGGGTGACCGATTTATGTGAAAATGCTCATAATTGATTTAGTTTCTGTATAAAATAATTAAAACATATTTCAGAATAAAATATCAACACTCTGGGGTATCTGGAAATCTTATCTGTACTGTCACTGTACTGAATTTTGTAGCTGTGGGTTGCTTCGATTTTCAGCTATGCAACACAGACAGATATGCATATTTTATTTAGATTCCTTTTAACTATTTTAAAATACTCTAACTAATATCATTTAATTACAATTTTAGATATTTATCAGATGTATACAAAATATTTCATTTTTTTAACTTCTTGAAAGTTTTATGATATTTAATTACCCCCCCCCCCCCCAAAAAAAAAAATTATACAAATATGTTAGGCCCTAAGATTGTCTTCTATAATATTCTATGATTTGTTTGGTATATTTTTTTCTTCTACAATTTGTTTTTATTTCACATCGATAAAAATCAGGTAGCAGAGTAAAAAAATTGTTCAAAAAAGTAAAAAAGAAACATATGTTACAATAAGTTTGATCATTTCCTTTGGCCCTAAGGTCACTTTTAAGTTATATGAAGGCTCCACACTTGAATGATTATCAATTTAGTGCATTTCTAGGGATTCTTTCGTTAAAGTTTTTGAAGAATATATACAAGAAGATAAAGAAAAAAGATACCTAGTTTTATATTTGTAACGACGAATTTTCAGATTGTACTTACTGGATGTTACAGTTTTCATACACTTAAGGTTCAGTGATTTATATTCTGTGTAGTATAGTATAATAATAGTAATATATTTTTATTTATATATATTTATAAACAGTATAAACAATAGTATATTTTTTTTTTTTTTTTTTTTACTTGAAAAAAAAAAAAAAAAAAAAAAACTACCACCAACATTTTTTTAAGATTTTTATTGCTTCTTCAGTAATTATGTTACGAAAACCTGAAATTTCGAATATGACGAATGTATAAATGTTTATACATATATATATATATATATATATATATATATATGTTGAAATTAAGGTAAGAAATAAGATTGCGTTAATGAAATAGTTCTTCCATTATTTTTCAAAAAGTTACACTTTTTAAATTTTTATACGACCCCCTTTAGACAAATTTGGTCAAACAGAAAATTTTCATTTTTAATCAACAAGTTCATTAATAAAACAGCATATATATATTCATAAAATTGAGCGAGTTATATTTTATTGGAAATTATTGGACATTAAGAATGAGAGCCAAATATAAAATTAGAAATGTAAATTTGTGACATATCACAAAAAAGATAAAACTGTATGATAATACATAGGATACCTAAGCGCGTAATAAGTACCACAGCTTTATAGGATCTCTGTCAGTGTAATGATTTGTTCAGATGCATTTGTAATAAAAAATGTTGACATATATTAATGCATTTTTGATCTAAACAATTTCCATCGTCAATGTGTCTATGATCCCTATTTTTACTGATGAAACAGCTTTTCACATGGTACGGAAAAGTGGCATAAGTCAGATTTTTTCTTTTACCATAATTCAGTTGATTTTAACGATACAGATATGCGGCTTTTTAATGATATTGTTGTACAAAAATAAAAAAATATTTTGCTTGACCAAATTTGTTTAGGAGGGTCGTATACAAATTTAAAGAGTGTAACTTTTTGCAAATTAATGGGAGGACTATTTCATTAACGTATTCTTATTTCCTACCTTACTTTCCGCATTCTGCAAGTTACATTGCTCACTTATCTCCAACAGATAAAGAATTAAAGCGCATTTCAATCTTTTTGGGACACTAGTATATATACAGGCTGATCCAGAAGTCAGGAAAAATTTTAAAAATTAATATTTCATGAACTAATAAAGATAAATAGATGACATTTGCACAGAAAGAATGAAATGGAGCCTGATATTTGGTCAAGAAAAAAATATCCTTAGTATAGTTTACATTTCTACCAACAGATGACACTGTATTAGGTACAGAAATCAGATTAGGCAAATTATCAGACGGTATAAAAAGAGTAGCTGTAGCTGATAACGCCATTCATGAAGCAGATAGTATTGGTAGTCGATCTGTCCTATATAATGTACTTATCCTATGTAATGTAAACTATGTACCTAATACAGCGCCATATATATATATATATATATATATATATATATATATATATATATATTCTATAATCTAAGAGTTTAAAAATAAAATACTAAGCATATGCAACTAGTAAGTTTAACAATACAAATGTATTAAAAACCGGTACAATTTAAAATCTTTTAAAATTTTGTTCACAGTTACATGACAATAAATGAAATGTGCTAATAAAAGCTTGTGTATAGTAGTCTCCGCATGAGGATTTTACAATTACATGACCTGTAATCTATTGTTTGATATTCTATTTTTCTTTAATATTATTATTTTGATTATAATGGGTGGTTTTTGACATTTCCTTCAGATTTGTCTGCTTGGTATTTGAATACTTTTGTTTGTTATGGATGCTTTACATTTGTTCTTTAATAATTCTATTTTAATTCATCTTAATTTAAACATACATATATATATATATATATATATATATATATATATATATATATATATATATATATATATATATATCATTAAACAGAAATTACCAATGTACATATAGTACGAAAACAGATTCAAGACAATATAGGGCAATGCAGCTTGATATTGCCGAGAAAATATATCATAGCATAAAATGCAAGAGAAATAGAACAGAAACTAATTGAAAAAGTCCAACAGGGAATATATAAAATGCCTAGGGCATTGTGACCACTAGTTCCCGGTTACGAGTCGTCTTTTACACCAATGGTAACACTCCCGGAGCCATATAATACCTGTTGTCAAATTTCAGAGTAACGTCAAATTAGAAGACGCCCATCCCAAAAGAATGTGTATCCGTAGTCGGCAATGCCTCCAATATGAAATAAATGAGATTTGAAAAAGACAGCGATTATAATGAGAACCTCGTGTGATAAAAATATTTTAAAAATTCATTCTACTAAAGCACCTTCACCATCAACAAAACCATTATAAAATCCCTCTCTATATCTTTGCCATTTATTACTTGCCATTTATTACATTTATTACAAAATCATTTCCAAATGCATCCAAAATTTTACAGTATACAACATTGTAACATTGTCTTATAAATACAAGAGGATAACTTTGTGCTATAGCTGCCTTTACAAATATAGTATCATTTTTTATCCGATCCTCTTTATAAGTATGCATACGTGCGCTGCGCTTAAAATGATTTATTACAATATTGCGAATGATCTTTAGACTCAAATTATAATACCAATTGATAATATAATGCATCTTGATCTTATATTGTCGTCTTTTGTCGGAAATTGCATAATACGTAGACTGGTTTGATGCAAAATGTATACTCATATCCAGAAAGTTTATTTCCTTTGATTTTTCTGATATATTTTCTATCTGAGTTAAATCTGCTGGATAGAAACCAAAATGAATCATGACGCCTGTATTTTCTTGTGCAATGAGGATATCATCGACAAAACGAAAGTATGGTAATTCGTTTATTATATGATTACCATTTACATAATGATGTAAGTATAGATTTGCCAATAACGATGAACATCCTCCACCCATTGGCACATCCATGATTTGTTTGTAATAATCAATACCATTGTATAATATATTTTCGTATAATACTATGTCCGAAACTTGTTTAAACTTTTGCAATGGTACAATTTTTGTAATTCAAAGACCCCATGTAAATGAGTCATAATACTGTGCAGATCCTCCAAATTGATATTGTTAAAAAGATCTTGGAAATCAAAGCTTCTAAATATCAAGTTTGTTAGCAGTTTTTTCAATGTTCTTATAACTTCATCGCTATTTCTTATCATGAGTGTTCCATTTTTTAGAATGTGATTCATAACAGGTTGTAGATATGACATAAGTAGCGTATTTGCAGATGTTGTATAAACACGAAATGCACAGTAACTTGGCGAAACTTCACATTCTTTTGATGAAGTTTTGGAATCATAACCAAATACGGGTGTCGTAAATGTTGTATATTGATTCATATACGTTTATGGAGTACTCTAATACGATTATCTATTTCTTTTTGTTAGACATTGAGCCTTTTATAGATTTCTTCATTGTTATAGCTATCATTAAGGATTTCCATGTAGTATGCTATACAGGTGAATGTAAAATTTGAAGCAGCTTTGTCAGTGTAGGTAATAGCATATTTCTTATATATTTCATTCAGATTGTCTCGATTTATATTGCACGCTTCCCGATTTCTGTATGAAAGTTGTTGAAAACGATGAAATTGTGTATTAATAAAATATAGTATGCCATTAAATGCATTCGACGAATGGCGGGATCGTATTTATTGGAAGTTAATTAGAATAGACTACATATCAAGATTAAACATATACTCTAAAGTAATCACAAAAAATATTTGTTTTTTAATATGGAGATAGTTAGTTACTTTGAACTGTATGTGATCAATTTACAAGCATTATTAAAAATATAGGATTGCAACACATAAAGAAGTCAAGTGCTTATCAGGAACCATGCAAGAGCTTCCAGACTGAGTGAACGAATTGAGCCGTAATAAAATAGATCATACAAAAGTGCATAAAAAAACAAGCGAGTTTTGCATTGGAACATGTGGTCACAAATGTCATTTTGGGATATAAAAAAGGGGGGGATAAAAAAAAGGAAGGCAGCTAATACAACACATGATTATTAGAAATAACAGTTACAAGTATCCATTACAATTGTCAACCAGAGTGTTAAAGTAGGTGTTTAAACTTCTTGCCATCCGCAGATATGCACGTCTGACAATGTCTGTGCATGAATTGGCGAATGCATTCAAAAATATCAGGACGCTAGAGGACATGTGCTGCTGCCTCAACGAATCTAACGACAAGATCAGAGTCAGATTTCTCAGAGAGAGAGAGATCTCCTAAAGGGGTGTGACAGACCAGTGATCAACGCAAGGTGATTGCACTCGGTTGATCCGAGGTCAATTCATGTTTCTGCTCAAACGCTCCCGGTGTTAACACGGAGAACGGATACGCAACAATATGTATGCCCTTAAGACGTAATGCGCGATAATAAATGAATATTAAATAAATGTGATTTACTTTTAAATAAATATTTTATACTTGTAGAAAAGTATCTACACAGGAATTTCAAACTTATCTATCCTGTTCTAATTTTTTAGATAATATATCTACACGTCACAGTAGCACAGTCCACTTCGACGATAAGAGTTTGCGATTCTGTTCCAGTAGCTCAACGGAAGAAATTTGGATGACCAGTTTGGAAATCCAGGGTTCGATTGCTGGTTGGCGCAGCAAGGTTCTTTACAATGACGCCCGAACAAATCTACCCTGTAAGTTAGTGCAGATATGTCGGCGGTCTGGATGTGACCCTAGAACGACTAGTATGGATTGAATGGATTCAATTTCTATTTCAATTTGAGAGGATAATGACCACGCAGGTTACTAATCTGGGCTAGTAGTAGTAGCAGCAGTTTTATCTGAGGTAAAAATGCCAACACGTTGTCAGCCAGATTGTTAGTTGCAAGCCAATCTGACATTAAAGGGTGGAGAATGCAGAATCCACTTCGACGATAAGAGTTTGCCATTTCGTCCCATTATCTCAACGACTGGTCAGTTCGGAGATCCAGCGTTCGATTTCCGGTTGGGGCAGCAAGGCTCTTTACAAATTTCTCTGCCATATTCTTGAGTTATTGTGTCTGAACATCACAGATAAACACACATCCACATAGTGAGATGAAAATACTTTCCAAAATATACAAAATATAATAATATATTGTATATTAATTTTTGTATAATAAAATTATAGAACATGCTTTACTTTTAAAATACTGAATAGGAAATACTGAGATAAAACAGAAATTTATCAATGCAAATGAACAACTAAAGCTGTATGTTTTACAAATATTCAACATTTAACATTTTTCGTCAAAAAGCGTACAACAATTAGTTCAAATGAGATTAAATTTAAAATCGTATTTGTCAGTAATTCTAAAAAAATAATTAACCTTAACTTCAACGATCACTATTTTCTTAATCCTAAATAAGTAGCGAATTCGACCAACCTTCTACAGCAGATTAATAAAGTAGAAAAAAATGCATTATTTAAATCAATGCGGATATCCTCTAGGGGTTTGAGTATAATGATGATGATCTCATGCGAAAGTGACTCAAAAAACGTTACATCATAAAGCAGTTTTTAAATCTACAAGGTTTTTGTGATAATCTGCATTTTTATTTTTTCGTAAAGGCTTAAATATACATCCATTGTTGTCTAATATTAAAAATTGTAATTTACATATTATCGGGATTAGACTAAATTTTCGTGTTTGGAACTCAATCTAAATATTTAACAATATTACTATATTGGAGCTTAAATTTAGGTGAATTAATATGAATAAAATGCATATAGTTGGTTGATAGCGACAACATTGCAGTGAATATCTACGTAGAAACGTTTAATGATATAATTGTAGCTCACACAAATATTCAATTAATGTATTTCAGTAGAATTAATATTTTTATGTATGTACTAATGCCTTGTACAAAGACGTTTTTTCATATGGATAAACATCATTACAGCTGTATAAATGATACTGATATTGTAATAAAGGTTTTTGATTAGTAAATTAAAGAGTGCCTTCAAGTCATCGAATTGTGATATCTATTTTTGGATTACCAAACTTGTAATCCTATTGCGTTGTGTGTGTCCAGATTCTATTTCCCCCGCCGATTCTAGGAATCGGTTAGTCAGCCAAAACTCGAAGCTAATGGAAAGAGAACACATAATTCTACAAGAAGTGGAAAGCATAACAAGTTACTTAAATCGAAATTATTTATTTAAATCGAAATTAATTATATTTAAGCAAATACAGAACATTCCATGCCCATCAATAAAGACACTTGTCCGATATTAGGTAATTTCGAAACACATCATAACAATATGAGAAATTATACTTACAGATTCTTATTCATACGAGTACGAGAAGAAGAGAGTTCAGGAAAACTCCTTCCATCCGTTTTTAAACACCGAATGGGCTCTGGGTGGCCAAAAGCTGAAGTCCGACAATTCTATGCTTCGACACAAAATACATTTCGGATATGAATTTAGTCCACAAGGTAGATTTTCGTAATTTCGAGCAGGGTACCATTTTTCGGATTCAGCACGCTCAGCAAAACTTAAACGGCGAAATCAAAACTGAGAGTTTCGAGACTCATTGGCAATAGATTTCGATGGTAGCACACAATAATCTTAAACTCGCGAAAGCACTCCAATTTTGTCCACTGCAAAAATTTTATTCAGGCATTTTAAATATCAAATCATTCGAACATTATATATTTTATTTCCATCACGCCGTGCTCTTCGCACGTCGGCACACCGGCAAAGATCAGAGTCGATTTCCCGGAGCGTCCTTCCAGCCGATCCAACGTCACCCAACAATCAAATTCTTCATTGGCTAACCAACATCTGCATCAGTGACGTATCGTAATTAAAACTGCAATGCACGTCATTTACAGACGAACGCCGGCGACAAACAAATAACGGAAGAAACAAAACTCAAAACAAACTCTCGCTTTCCTACGTTAGCCTACGGAAACAAAATGTAATTCAGCAAAATGGCTGAGAAATACAAGAAACTCAGAAGGTGTTCCCAAAGTCGATTTCGACAATATATAGAACACCCGATAAAATAATCAGTACGTTTGTTCTTTCCCAAGGATTCTTGGTAATATGCGTATAAGGAGATGGAACTCTGTTTAAAACCATGCAACAACATTAATGAAAGCAGAATATCCAAATATGTTCATATGTACAAATATTTTTTACCGCAATGAGGAATGAAAATATGTCTGTAGATTGGATGGAAATTAAGATAATTGAACCCAACGTTAGGAAAAAGGTTTTATTCTAACATCTTAATATTTGAAATCAAATGTGAAAATTTTAATACATTTTTATTAATTATGTGTATCTTAAAAACATTAAATTATAGCAGACATGATTTTAAAGGGTAATTACAAGTTAAAAGATAGATTTTTCTTATAGTGACTGTATAGGTGCTTTTAATAAACAGATCCTCGTGATTTGCAATTCATGTTAAAATCATATTTTAATGTATATCTTGTAAATAAATTATAATAAATGTGTGTGTGTTATCACTAAAATTTTACACTGATGACAGAAGCCAGTCACTTTCATTCGAAACACTGTAAATTCAATTGAAACTGGGATTTTTAAATGAAATATGCTACAGCATAATTTAATTCGGCATAATCAATGTTTTTATGAGGTGAAAAATATTGATGTTGCTATATTACTAGTGAAAAATCGCTTTAATGGGTAACTAGTGTGGTATGGGACGCGATGTTCATAATTTAGATAAAAAAATAATGTTTTGCGATGGATTTCCAGGTGGTTTTCAGCACCGTCATTTTATGTCATATACACTACTAATGCCTTCACTTAAGCTGTTTTGTTTATATGTATTATCAAGAGACCGTGGCAGCTTGTAATTTCAGGAATGGGTGAAGATACATCAGCGGAGGTGTTGGGTTATACTTTTGGATATTTAACAATTTTAGTTTTGCTTTTTGTCTAAATGTGTTCAGGGGTCTTATTTACATAGCCATTCTCTTTTAGTTATCCATTTTCCAATTGTTTAGGTTTTTGATATTCTTTGTTCAAATATATTCTATTCTATAGGTTTTGTGTTAAAAACGGCAAAAGTTCGTTCTTTTTAGGTTTTAGCAATTTAAATTTATTTAAATTGGCTAATTTGTGATTCCATCTATTGCCCTTTTTATTCCCTTTAATTTGATTCCAAATTTATTGCCCTCGGTTAAAAATTGGTTAATTCATCGCAATTTTACAGTTTTATTCTATTTTCAGCTTTTTAAATATTTCAGAATCGTCCATATTTAAATTATTGCCGAATTCGTATTTTCCAAACCGTTTCACTTCATTTCTTTTTAATTTTCGTCTGCTCTAAAATTCCATTTCTCTTCTTTAAAGTTTCGAGTTTTTAATTGGTTGATCGTAATATTAAAATCGTCTGTCATTAATTATTTTATCGTTCATCGATAATTTTGTTTACAATCTGTGGCAGCGATGTTTCGCAGTATATAACCAAATCGCGCACTTTTTCGATCTCTCTTTCTCTTGTCGTCTCTTGATTGGAACTGAAATGTAGTCATATAGAGTTGTTGTTTTTAGCGCCTCGGCGCGAGCCGAGCGAAATTCGAATGCGGCATGCGTTCTGAGGAATGAACGTTTTATTTCCCGGCCTTCTTGTAATGTGTGTGGTATCCTGATAGCAGAGAGTTATTTACTTGAAATAACGTTGCGAGCGAAGTGATTGATGTCTACTGAAGTATCGTCGGCGCCTTTGGAATAATTGTTTAGTTCCAGAGGTCGGATTTGTTCTTTCATAGTGAACTGAGTAGTTTAAATTTTCCGAGTCTTAGGACCGGACCTCCAATTGTTTACTTCACGGTTTTGATGATGGAGCTGTCTGTTCTTTTGTTCCGAGCGATGTCCACTGGCGCTCTGCTACTCTCGGCTGAGAATTTTATGATGTGAAGGAGCTGCCCGTTTTTGTGCAGATCAGGCCTTGGGAGTGTTCTTTTCGCGGAGTTTTGGAACACCATATTCCACTTGAATGGTTGGACTCACTTGATGTACCGATGCCCTACTGGAGGTACTTCTCCGTTTGGCCTTTTCTGGAGCAGGAAGGGACTGCACCCAAGCTGATGATGCTGACATCAATTTCGTCCTCGGGACTTTATTACTGCCGTTCAGCGTTTTCCCGTTTATGGGTGATATCTTTTCATTAATTTTATTCTTTTGCAGTATTTAAAGTTAAATTAAATTGGCATGACTAAGACCCCTTTCACTTATATATTTTAAGTTGCGAATCCTGTGGTTATCTTTTTAAATTTTGTTCTAAATTCCCTTTTGGCTAACTGATGTTCTTTTATCCCAAATTTTAGTTTAGACAAATAATTGTATAATTTTAATATTGTTAACTTTAAAATTTAATATTCTAACGTTTTTTCTACCACTATACGACCGGCCATTCTATTTATTTATTTAAGTTGTTTATTAGATTTGTTAGTTAATGAAATGTAAAATGTTTTAAAAATTATTTTAAAAATGAAGTTTAAATTTTAATAAACGTTAGATTTTGAAAACCTAAAATCTGTGTTCTCTCTTTTATTTTAATGGATTTTTATTTTTAGGAAAGTTCCATTTAATTACATGTAGAGTACATATTTGTACATGTAGGGAAACTGGTCAATAGGTCCACTTTCTGTTTATTTAAGACTTTCAGTTTATTGCTAGAATGTTTTCAGGTGTGAGGAACTTTAGAACCTTTTCAGTTTATTTCATAAAGTTTTAGGAATCTAGAATGGTTTATATTTTCAGTGTATTTTAGAGAGAGAAAAATTTCAGATATTTCAGACATATTTTCAGATGAATTTTTGATGACATTTAGGTTTTAAGAACCTTGAGTAAGAACTTTCAGAAGAATGATTTAGAAGTTTTAAGAATTCAAAATGTTTTGAATATTTGGAAATGTGTTTTAGTATATCATAAAATACAGTTTATCTACCGAACAGAGGGATATCTCCTCCTTCACCTCGACAAAGAACATCATCAAAACACATCACGTTACTGGCACAAGTGTTGCCAAATATTATCTAAAAATGTCCAAATCAGTTTGAAAAATTCGCATAATGATAATAATAATAATAATAATAATAATGATAATAATAATAATAGTAATGATAATATTAATAATAGATATGATAATAATAATGATAGTAATGATAATAATAGTAATAATAATCCATTCAGCCGGTAACATTAAGTGAAACAAAGCTTATTCTGTGTCACATTCTTCATCTCACGAGCAGAATCTGTCAAGAGGCTTTACAGGGTCCAAGGGACCTGACCATTACAATTTACGTAATGTACTTTTTAAGATAATTATATTTTTTCCATATAGTATTTTCTATTGCAATAGGATTTGTAAGCTATATTAATTAAAATTATATTACTAATTTTTACTGCTGTATATCACGTAACTGGTATGGTCCGGTTCCATAGACCTAAAATTGCAATGTTGCTGTCACATTTTACTGATGACTAATAGCGGTTTTAGAGCCAAAAATACATTTTAAGCTTTAAAAAATACTTTCCTAAATATGTAGACTTATTTTATTTAAATAATTTGGCATATTATATCACGTCTGATGTTATAATAGCAAAAATTAAGCACACACCCACAAGAAAAAGTATTTATTTTACTTCCTATAAGGCATAAAAATTTGAATCGTTCATATATAGACCAGATATAGCGACAAAATTTGCATAAATGCAATTTACAAAAGAATCTACGTTTAGCAAGGACAAACCGAAAACAATAAAACGATTTTTTTAGAGTTTCAAAAATTCCAACAACAAAAGAACAGCACATTAAATTACAATTTAATTACAGAAATCGAAAAAGGGGAGTGGGGGTGGCAATCAAGCATAATTGCAAAGATGAAGACGTCAAAGATAAATTTGCAGAGACTTGAATTGCATGGAATCGAGAATGAGTCGCCAAGCGTAACTCAAATTGATAAGAAGGTCAAAATTACAAACGGACTCGCAGTAGATATAAATAAAAAGGGATTAAAAATGAGAACATCACAAAGGTTATTACAGCGCATCAAAAGGAAAGTCTTTTCAAAAAGAGGCTGAAAATTATCTTTAACAACAAATTGAGCAAGAGCCGTAGAAAGTTTACTATCCCTGATATCCTGAGTATGTTCTGCTAAACAGATGCCAACAGTGCGTTTAATACTTCCAATATAAAATTTAAAATTTCCTTCGGTGGGCACCAAGGGAACAACATACACCCCAGCAAAGCTTTTAAAGTCATCCTTATCACCCAGTTTATCAGACTGAATACGGTTAAATAAAGAAGAAATTTTAGGATGTGCAGGTCTGAAACCAAACTCAGAACAAAAATGGATAAAGGGGCGGAAAATCCGAGGATTGTATGGAAAACTAGACCTATAAGTCA
The DNA here is from genome assembly GCA_951213105.1 of Amaurobius ferox. Lineage (NCBI taxonomy): Eukaryota > Metazoa > Arthropoda > Arachnida > Araneae > Amaurobiidae > Amaurobius > Amaurobius ferox. The sequence goes on from OX578148.1 coordinate 129,554,301, forward strand.
AACGATATTTAAAGGCAATAAGGCGAACATGGAAGAAAACCTTATAAATAAACTCAAAGGACTAATCAGCCTCACGGCCAAGGCCAAAAATAAAATCAATTTCATCACTTAAAGCAGAGATAGATGAACAAACATGATGTCTCTACAAAGTTATCTTTGACGTCTTCATCTTTGGAATCTTGGTTGCCACCCCTCTCTTTTTTTGGATTTCTGTAATTAAATTGTAATTTAATATGCTGTTCTTTTGTTGTTGGAATTTTTGAAACTCTGAAAAAATTGTTTTACAGTTTTCGGTTTATCCTTGCCTAAACGTAGATTCTTTTGTAAATTGTATTTATGCAAATTTTGTCGCTATATCTGGTCTATATACGTATGAACGATTCAAATTTTATTTCCATGTAGCAAATGACGAAGATCGTACGTATGCTCGAAAGCTCTCTGGCCCTTTTTAAAGAAAAATTGTATGTCTTATAGGAAGCAAAATAAAGACCTTCTGTTGTGGATGTGTGCTTAATGTTTGCTATTATTTTATTTAGTATGGATTCAGTGGACTCTGGAATATTAAGCGCCAATTTCAAATTGAGAGTATAACGACCACGCAGGATACTAAACTAGGTAAATGTTTTAGTAGAAGGACGTTAATCCGAGGTAAAAAGAGCAGGAGGTTGTAAATCAGATTGTCAGTTGTCTGCAAATCTAACTTTAGAGGGTGGAGAATGCAGAGTCCAGAAGTAGAGCTTCGGCTGGCCAGTTCGGAGATCCAGGGTACGATTCCTAGTTGTGGCTGCACGGATCTTTCCAAAGACCACAGGGGTTTTCCTAAGTTGTATTGCCTTACTTCACAGATAAACACACATGCACATATTCAGATGAAAATACTTCAAAAAAATGTACAAAATATATTAAAATTTTGTGTATTAATTTTTTTATAACGAAATTATACAACATGCTTTACCTTCAAAATACTGAATAAGACAAATTGAGATAAAACATTAATTTATCAATTCAATATTGCGAAAATGAACAACTAAAGCTGCATGTTTTACAAATATTCAGCATTATACATTTTTCGTCTAAAAGCGTACAACAATTAGTTCAAATGGGATTTTAAGTTTAAAATAGTATTTGTCAATTTTTCTACAAAAAATTAACATTCACTTTACCAAACACTATTTTCTTAATCTTATATAAGTGACAAATTTGAGCAACCTTCTCCAACAGAATAATAAAACCGAAAAAAACGAATGCATTATTTAAATCAATGCGGATATCCTCTAGGGATTTGAGCATAATGATGATGATCTCATGCATAAGCGACTCAAAAAGCGTTACATCATAAAGCAGTTTTTAAAGCTATAAGATTTTAGTGATAATCTGCATTTTTATTTTTTCGCAAAGGCTTAAATATATATCCACTGCCGTCGAATATTAAAAATTGTAATTTACATACTATTGGGATCAGAATAAATTTTCATGTAATGGATTTAATATAAATATTTCACAATATTACTACATTGAAGCGTAAACTTCAACTAAGAAAAGTGAATAAAATGTAAATTGTTAATGGTTGGCGGCAATATTGCAGTGGATTTCTAAGTATAAATGTTTAATAATGATATTGTAGGCCACAGGTAAATTTTCGATTATCGTATTTTAATAGAATTCATATCAGACGTTTTTTATATCAATATACATCATTACAGCTGTATAAACGATCTGTTATATAGAACACCACATGAAGTAATCAGTCAATTTGTACTTTCTCAAGGATTTCCAGAAAAATGTGTGTAAGGGGTGGCTCCCTGTTAAAAACCATGTAGCAACTTTAATGAAACCGGACTATCCTAACATGTTCATTTCTACGAATATTTTCTACAGCAAAACAGAATAAAAAATTTTATGTATATTGGACAGGAATTAACAAAACGTTAATAAATCCGTTTAATTGTAACATCATTTTTATATACAGGGTGATTCAAAAGTTCGTAGCAAAAGTAAAACACTATAAAAAATATCTATGTGTCTGAGAGACATGCGGTTTGTAGATTAATATTCACCGTGGGGGGGGGGGGATTTTGTATGGCATGAAAAACAATAGTTCAACATCTCTACACTAGGGGGCACTGCTGCAAAGAAAACAATGTGAGATAATAAATGTGAAATGAGATATTTTATTTCAACATGATTTACAGCTGCAAGTGTTCAATATGTCCACCCCCACATTCTAGTACTAAGTGCAATCGCCGAATTACTGCTGATACAGCATGAAACAGCTTATCAACGGGAATGGCTGTTATCTCCTGCCGTAAGGCGGCTTTGGGTGCTAGTAAGGAATTGGGATTTCCTCTATAGACCCGTGATTTTAGGTAACCCCACAACCAAAAATAACAAGATGTGAAATCTGGGGATATCGCAGGTCATTCATGTATGCTATGCCTGCTCAGTAGGCGATCGGCGGCAAATGTTGACCGTAAGAACTCCATCACTTGACGTGACGTGTAGGGTGGTATTCAATAATGTTTTTGTCTCATCCTAATTTTGCGTTGCGTGAGAGATATGCTTGTCACCTCCATGGCTTTATCTGCAGTAGCGCCCCCCTAGTGTCAAGATTTTGAACATTTTTTCATGCCATACAAAATCCCCTACTACGGTGAATATTTATCTGCAAACCGCATGTCTCTCAGTCCCATAGATATTTTTATAGCGTTTTACTTTTGCTCCGAACTTTTGAAGCACCCTGTATATTTAACATATATATATTTAGCATTTTTATTAATTGAAATCAAATGCGAAAACGCTAATATATTTCTTATTAATTATGGGTATCCTACAAACATTAAATCATAGCAGACATGATGTTATGTGCAATTACAAGTTAAATGAAAACGTTTTCCAAAAATGACGGTATATGTTTTTCTATAAACAGAAATTCGTGATCGACAATTCATCATGTTAAAATTATATGTTAATGTATATCCTGAAAATAAATTATAATAAAAGTGTCTTATCATAGAAATTTTATTCTGATGAATAAACTATGTGGCTTTAGAAACGCTGTAGATTCAATTGCAACTGGGATTTTTAAATAAAATATGTTACTGCTCCGATTTCTACAAAAAATAGGCAAACGAATTTGGAAAATTCGCATAATAATAGGAGTAATAATAATAATAAACCATTCAGCCGACAACTTCAAGTGAAGCAAGCTTATTTTGCTTCCGTTTCTTTACCTCACGAGCAACCACTCTCAAGTGGTTTTACAGGGTCCAAGGGAGCTGACCATTATAAGATCCATAAATTTGTACGCTTTAAGAAAATTATCTTCTTTTGATATAGCATTTTCTATTGTATTAGGATTTGTAAACTATATTGATAAAAATTATATAGATAATTTAGTGCTAAGTATCACGTGACTGGTATAGTCGGGTCCCATGGACCTCCTATTGCAAATGCTGCTGTCACATTTTATTGGTGAGTAAAATCTTTTTTAGAGCCACAAATACACTATTTTTCAGCTTTTATCCCTTATCTGGCATTGTGTATTTTTTACTCCTAACTAGTATCGCCGGATGCCATGGACCCGAAAATTGATTTACAAATATGTTCATCCCAAATGCCATGTCACACCTAAACAATATGTAAAAAATCTCTGGAAAGATCAAAAAGTAAATGGTGCTACATTTGACGCTCAAATTTGCAAAGAAAAGTATTCCAATACGTTTTGATGGGTCAAAAACCGATTTGTATGAATTGGTGTTAAACCGTTTGTGCAAAATACCTAGAAGGAAAATAACCTTTCATTTTCTAAAATAAACTCTTTATTTTGAATTTATATAACATTATAAAAGCAAGTAATATTATGTATTTACTTTAAATATAAATTGTATTTACTTATAAATATATTTGTATTTACTTATAAATATAAATAAATACCTTTGAGGGCATGCATTTCAATTTAGAAAGTTCAAGTATGATTCTCAATTTATTTATTCAATTCAGTTTTATGAAGTTTTATTTCTTATGTATAATTGAATTGCAGACGTGAATTGAAACTTCAAATCATTACATAACTAACCTTTGATTTAATAAACGCAATTGTGGACATATTACTGATATGGAAGTGGAATAAAACATTTCTATATACGGATATATACAATTAAGTAACAAATTAGTCAAATTTCAGTAAATATGTTTAATTATTACTTTTATTAGATTTAATATGCAATGCAAGAGTCAATTTTAGAGTTTATGATATATGTAGAATAAGAACAGCTGTTAAAATTTAAACTCCAGACTTACACCATTTCTTTCTACTGCATATCAAATTCTGTTTATAACAATAATTGACAACCATTTAGAATAATTAATGATGATTATTTTTTTTAATGTAGTTAACTTTATTTTGCATTTAATTTGTTTTGTAAAGGGAAAATTTAGATTTTATTGTACGCAAATTACGAACATTTATCAAAACTCAAATTGAAGGCATTTCTTTTACTGCATATCAAATTATATTCATAATAATATATGACATCCATTTTTAAAAATTGATCATGCTTTCAGTATGCTCAAAATATTTCGCTTTAAACTTTAGGAATATTAATGTTGACAAGCTTTTAAAATAAATTTCACGCTTTATTGGATACACTTTGATAGCCTTAATGCCGATAAAGAAAATGCTTGATGAAACAATTCAATTTTTGCTTAAAATATGTAAATATGAAATTGTAACAAATAATTTCTGTAATTTGCTGCGAAATCTTAAATAATAAAAGGCAATGTTTGTATGTATGTGTGCTGTCTTTGTGTCTGCCTTATATACTATACGTTCAGCGGCCGCGCGTCGGAGAGCTACGAAATTTTGGCAATCGGAGACCCGGGGTGGTTGGGAAGGGGACACGCGAAAACCGATATTTAAAATTTGAATTATTTTTTTAGTTATTCAATGTTTTATGCGATTTCGACGGTTTTTGCCCTTTTTTCTCCACGATCCAGACGTCGTAGAAAAAAAACGAATCACACCACCAAAAAGAGCAGACAATTGCGAGTAAAAATATATCAATTTCAAATTTCCATTTCTAATATTTTTTAAAGATTTTAAAACAAAAGTCACTTTTGGCTAAAAAAAAAAACGATTTTGGGTTTTTAAATTCTCGCATAGTAAAAAGTACTCATAATTTCGACTAATAATTTACATTTTTATAAAGGTCAAAGATCTGACATTCTTACAAGACCAATACGGTCAATAATTATAAATATTTACAGGATCGCGATTTTAATGACCTAAGGATTTTCAATTTCTCAGCTTATCGCGTTTTTATCCGTTGAAGTTTTTCCCCCGTCTCCATGGAGACCGCCCTTCCGGTTTTAAATGAATTAAGATATGTGCTGTATACAGCGGGTGAAATGATTATATTTATATGATATTTTAAATGGATATTTTAATTTATGGATATTTTAAATAATTTAAATGATTGAATTATGGTGGATTGAAATGTGGTGATGTATTTGAAATAATTATATTTATGTATTTGTGGAACGATATGGATGATTGAAGGAACGCTTTAATTCATGGATATTTTAAAAGATGGAACGATGGATATTTTAAATTTATGAAAAAATAATAATGATAAATAATAATAATATGGATAAATAATAATAATAATAATATGTATAAATAATAATAATAATAATATGTATAAATAATAATTTTAATTGATGGAACGATGGAATGAGGATGATGGAATTTCAAGCTTAGCATATGGCAATTATAAAATTTAAATTAGCGCACGGAAAGTTAGCGCACGGCAATTGCACTCGGTAGGCCCGGGTTCGATTCCCACCACTGCCTGAACTGCCCCCGTTTTCACGCGGAGTACGATCACGTTAAACATATGGGACCGCAAGTCCTTCCGAGAGGTTGGTGGTAGTAGAAGGAGGGTACGGTCCTTGTGGATGCCTCGCCCACTGGGTTCTGGTCTAAATTGGGCGAATAAAAAGAAAGTTATGGAGATTGTCGCGGAAGGCGCGGTAGCCCAGTGGTTAGCGCACGGGAATTTCACTCGCTAGGCCCGGGTTCGTTTCCCGCCCCTGCCAAAACTGCTGCCGTGTTCACGTGGAGTACGGTCCCGTTAAACATGTGGGTCCGTCCTTCCGAAAGGTTGGTGGTAGGGGAAGGAGGGTACGGTCCTTGTGGGTGCCTCCCCCACTGGGTTCCGGTCTAAATTGGGTGAATAAAAAGAAAGTTATGGAGATTGTCGCGGAGGGCGCGGTAGCTAAGTAGTTACGCGCAGAAATTGCACTTGGTAGGCTCGGGTTCGAATCCCGCCACTGCCGAAACTGCCGCCGTGTTCACCCGGAGTACGATCACGTTAAACATGTGGGATCGTAAGTCCTTCCGAGAGGTTGATAGTAGGGGAAGGAGGGTACGGTCCCTGTGGATGCCTCCCCCACTGAGTTCCGGTCTAAATTGGGTGGCACTATTGGCCGTCCAAACACTTACCTTACACCTTTCTGGTAGGTCGCGTCAGCGAGTTTGCAACAAACAGAATTTGCCACGATCAGAATTTTCAAGGGTAGCGAACAGGCTGGTCGCCAAAGGCGGATAGTATGCAATAAAGGAAAACATCTTAATATTTTGATTTTTTGCGAAAATGTATTTTTTGTTGCATATTTCTTGTTTTTATTTATTGTATTTTACTAGTTTTATTTACATTTCGTCGGACTAGATGGTGCTTGATAGCGACTTTTCTATAAATGATATAAAATAATATTCAAATGTCTTAAAACTATGCATATTATTAAGATTATAAATTGTCTAAAGCAATACTGTAGACCTGAAAAAAAATGTTAAATAAGTTGAATAAAAATGTCCTTAATAAGTTTTTAAATTTTTAAGCCTAATGCATGGAGTTGACCCTCATTATCAGAGTTTATGTTTATGCATAAATATAAACTAAAGATTGAAATGCTTTTAAATGCAAGATTCTTATTATAAAATAAACTGGTTTGCTAAGTAAAAGAAGTTTGTTTATTTTAATAGTATCAGTGGGAATATAACCGTGCAATTTAAATGTATCTATTGAAATACGTATGGATTTTTAAACATATTTTAGTTTTGAATAATTAAACAGTTTTGAACCAAAATGGGCTATATATTGACTCATAAAGAAATGCCATAAAAAATTGTATAACGTTTTACACTCCATTTGAAACAAAAATATGGAAAATGATGAATTTCTACATGTAATATGTAAATGTGTACATAATTTAGGTGTATATAAATATATTAATTTATATTTATTTAATTTTATCGAGAAGTATCAGAAATACAAATAATGATAATTTTAAATCGTTACGTTTCGATACTTTCTTCTTTAAGTTTGCTCGACATTTTTAAGAATCATTTCTCAATTCATAAGCGTGAAGAAAAAACAGCTATAAAATTATGTGGAGAATAACTGTCTTCAACAGTTTAATGCATAAGTGTTTCAGGGTTTAAAAAAATTAAAACAAAATAATGCAATGTTTTTAATTTTTGAGAATAAAATGATAAAATATGAACTTTTTCAAAGTAACAGTCTTAAATCGGATTGATTAAATTAAATTGTTCATTCTTATTTTACAATAAAACAAAAATGTGTCAGTTTGAAAGTAAAAAAAAGAAAAATATTTAAACTTTGTCTTGTTTAAAAGTATACAATATTTTACGAGAGTAGAGTTGTTTAGAATAGCTACCTTGGAGTGTCAGCATACATATTCTAACCAATTATATAATTTCAATTACTGAATATCAGGTTTGGAAAAGTATGCATTAATAAACTCTTGACATACGAATTAAGAGACATTAATTAAGTGTAGTCTCAGGATATAAATCACGCCCCCTACATTTCTGTAAAATTTGCACATGACAAAATTTAAATATGCTCGTATCCCACAAACGTCAGTATCTACAATGACTTATGAAAAATAAATATACGTCATATCCGAGTCGTCTTTGTATGTCAAGAAGTTAAAATCTTACAGTCAAGCGATTTCTTCCCTATAACGAAACATTCCATATAAGCCGGAAAATGTTTAATTCGTGATAATTATCACTGTTTATTATGTTGTGGACTATGAAGTAGATAACTAGTAAGAACACCATTTCATTATATAAAATTTTAATTTTTCTTTTAGAAATATTGTAAATCAAAATAAAGAAACAATGGAAAGCGTTTTCAGATCTTGCCACAGTAATGAAATTCTATAACGATAGACGGGACTAGAAAATCCCTATATTGTTTCTGTAGTCGACGATACAATAATTTCACCAGGAAAAATTAGAAAAGAAATCCTTGCTTAAGGATATGTGAAATTACGTATTATCTATCCTCTGCACCATGCTGTCGAGCGGCGCAAACAGTAAAGCCATGGTCCCCGAGTGGTGATGATCAGAGAAGCATACATCTTACATATTAATAACACATGTTTTCTCATATTTGTGTGCTTGCACATATCTCCATTTATGTTAGTGCACTTGTAAATGCATATAATGCATCGAAAGAATGTGATGTCAAAATAACATCTAGTAGTACAACACTTGATCCAAAATACACAATTCCAATTTTTTTTAATTTGTTGCTTCGATCATATTTATTAAAATATCACTCAAAATATATCTAAAATTGCATGATTGAAGTATTATCATTGAATACATATATTGCAATATAATATAGAGCAAAATTTGAAATATTTAAATGTTATACTGAGGTTTAATAGATATATATCTAACTAAATACCTTCGAAGCAATAGTTAATCTAACTCCGAATATAATACGGAATAGCTATACATAAAATATATATTTGAGAGTTTCCTTCGCTTTAAAATACTGACGGTTCATTACTTTTGAAGTAATATTATATTTCACAAAACTTGCTTTATTCTGTAATTTAAAATAATGAAGCTAATTATAGAAATATGTTCTCTAAACCAACTTTATATACATTTAAAACATTTCTACATTTTAAAGAGTTGCACAAAAGAGATCAGAGAAAAGAAAACCATCAAAGAATGCCTAACGTTACTGGTTTGAAATATAATGATCATGTTTATTGAAGAAAAAATAAGTTAGAGTATTACACATAAAAACATTATTTAGAAAACTTCATGTAATATTCTTCAGATGCATAATTCGCTATAATTGTTTTATTTAGCATTGTCTTATTTAAATATATAATTGCTGTTTTGTTATTATATTTATTGTCTGAAATTGCTTTATTTAACTAAAAAACCGGAAGATACACACATTAAACCCTACTTTAAAATTTTGAAATAAATGCAAATTGGGAGTTTAAATATGAATGCATACAAATATGTAAGAACTATTACTAAAATTGGCTGATCAATCATTCTCTATCGATTTATCTTTCTTTTCTTTCAAAATCACACATGGGGATGTTTAAAGAAATTAATACTTCAACGGCACCATTATAGATCCAGTTAAAATAGTTCAAATGGAATAGAAATACATTAATGACTTTCGTAATATTATTTATTTTCTAAAGAGAAACTTTGCTTTAACTGAATATCACAAAAAGTTAACGGTCTATCATTAGAAAGCATTGCTAGCTCAACAATTTTATAAATGACGAATAGGTTATCTAACGATTAGACAGCTACATTAGTAGTATGTACCAAAGCAACAGAAATATAACTTAAAATGGGTAATTAAACATAACGTAAAATGTGTGAAGCTTCGTGTAATGTGCTCACCTTCAAGTGCACCTTCATGTACTAGATCGACGAAGTGTATTGCAACTACGATAAAGGATAAAACATATATACGATTGACATCTGTGATGGGGACAACACTTAATGCACCGATACAAACGTATATAATTCTAGCAGCATACACGTTCTTCGTACGGAGTATATAATATAAAGAAACTTAAAATTCACAATCATGGGCAAATTCCTACAGTATACTAAAAGACATTTTTAATCAAAATATTTTCTTAAAATAGTTAATACAATAGATTCATAACAAAAGTTTATGAATCACTGTCCTCGCTATACAAAATCATCTTTACGGGATCTGAAGAATAAAACATACTGGCCCCTTTTGTAAGCAAATTTACAAAAAAAAAAAAGAAATTGAATCAATATATGCAAAATGACAACATTAAAATTCTATGGGACCCGTACTACTTATATACGCGAATATTAGAAGATATAGCCTGTATTAGTACATTATATGTATAAATTGAAAATATCAATAAACCCGGAATTGACTTCAATATATGCCAGAATGAAAACACAAAAATTATATATATATATATATATATATATATATATATATATATATATATGCATGTATGTGTATATATATATATGTATGTATGTATATATATATATATATATATATATATATATATATATATATATATATATATATATATATATATATATATATATATATATATATTATATATATATATATATGTTATATATATATATATATATATATATATCCCCGTACTAAATTGTCGCATATTAGAAAATATGCCAGTGTGATAATAGAAGATTACGCGTGTTACAATATGAGTCTCAAAAATCTTTGCCAAAATAAAGCAGGTGACGTAATAAATTGAAAATATCAATTATCCTCTTTAATCTTTTACCAGAAGGTCGTAAGGGATCCCAATATATGCCAATATATATGCCAATATATCTATGCTATTTATATTCTCGTAGATTAGAAGATATACCCCTGCATTTGTAGATTACTCGTACAACGTACAATATATGAAATTAAACAATTTTTGACATAATAAAACAATTATATAACAATTTGAAAATATCAATAATATCTGAATCAACAATACCCAAAAATATCAATAATAATCATGTTTAAACCTGAATACCGTAATTGATATTATCCAGTCAAAAATGCAATGTCAATGAAATTTTATTTATATACATATCTTTATTACTCAAATCGGAAAAGATTTAATAAAAATCGTATGCCACATAACACATTGGATTTACATCTGTTGCTAAACGACATGGTATCATTTGCTTCAAATAAATTGATGGAAATCATATAGTGAGAATAATGCTATCTCCATATGTGGTTTGGCGATATTTTCGTCAATTTAGCGATAATTTAAAATGTCCCCAAATTTATCTCCCAGTGGGACTGTAGAACTGATAGGCCCATTTTGCGACAAATTGGCGAAACATCATTATAATACTATTTCCTAACAAAACACAATTAATTTCATTTATTAAGTGCAATTTTATCAATTTCATGATATTTTTATGGATTTACAAACAATTTTGTCAATTTGGTGATATTTTAAAAATTCGCTAAATGCGTTACTGAGTAGGAAGGATTGATTGACCGACAAATGCTACCGAAATATCATTTCAGTACTCTATTCTAAAAAAATTAATTTAATTTCATTGATTTGCGTCATTTTTATCAATTTGAAGGCATTTCCGTCAATTTGGAAAAGTTTAAGAACAGTTGCCATGTTAGCGATATTCCGCTAAATTCGTAGCTCTTAATTTGCAGATCTGAAGAATAAAACACCCTGATCCCGTCTGCGTATACTAAATGAAAACACTAAAATTGTATTAGAAGATATACACGTTCTACACTTTTTCTCTTTCAACAATCGGATAAATGAATTTATTGGGTAAACACAATATATGAGTTTATTAGCTAAACAAAATATATAAGCTTAAAAACTTTTTGACCAAAATATATGAAAGTGAAGTACGCAATCCGCAGTTAATATAAGTAAAAGAAAAATTAAACCGTTATTTTCTAAAATGTATTTTTATATCCATTTATTTAGTATTCAAATCGAAGAAATAATAATTAAAATTAACAGACAGATTTAACTTAATTGCATTTCTGAGAAACATGATATAAGATAGAATCTCCTCCATAAACTGCGAAACTGAATAACCATTTTGATTTCTTTATACTTTTCATTGTTCAGTAAAAGTTTGAAAAAAATAAACCATAGATAGAGATTTCCCATTTAAATTCATGTTTCAAACAATTCATGCTTTCCGAAAGTGACTAATTAGAGCAAAAAATCTCCCACCAAGCTCAGAGATAAAGTTTTAATTCACTTTCAAACGATTTTCAACCTTTTCGTTTGGATAAACCACAGAATTAGAGAGCAGAACTCCTAGGGAAAAGTTTCGTTTTCAATTAATATCTCGACAACCCCTGATCTTAGAAACTCAAAACTTGGACTAAATTTACGATGGAACATTTTAAGGCTATCCACAAAATTTCATTAAATTCAGTTCAGCCATTCTTTCGTGATGATGAAAAAAATGAAAGTTTCGTTTTTCAGTAATATCTCGAAAACCACTAGTCTTAGAAGCTTAAAATGTGGACTAAATTTGAAGTAGGACTATTTTAAGGCTACCTACAAAATTTCATCAAATTCGGTGCACCTCTTCTTGCATTGATGACGGGATAACCAGACAGACAGACATACAGACAGACAGATTTTCAATGTTATTTATATAGATATGAATAAGTGAAATCAATATGAACAAAGGATAAAGAAACACTCAATCAAAGTAAGTAAGCACAAATTAATATAACAAAGTAGAATAATTCTGCCACAAAATATAAAGCTGTTGCTGGTAAAAATAACACAATTTGTACTTCCTTAAAGAAATCAGACATATGCAACTTATGTGATAACAATTGTTTCAAGTGAGTTTTGATCCCTTTTGATCAGGACAGATTAAACAGAGTCTTTACATAACAAGAACTGTCTCTACAATTCTACGACACTTCTGGCAGTTCTTACTTTCCGTTTGTTGAGTAAGTTTACTATTTTGACCTTGTAAAGCGCCTTGCTACCCCAACAGGGAATCGAACCCTGGATCTGTGAACTGGCCAGCCGACGCTCTATAGTTGAGCTATTGGGACGCAATTGCAAGTACTTATCGTCGATGTGGACTCTGCATATTCCGCCTTCTAATGTCAGATTAGAAGGCAGCTGATAATGTAACTGATAACCTCCTGCTATTTTCACCTCAGGTTAGCCTCCTGCTACCACTATTTTTACACAGGTTAGTATCCTTCGCGGTCGTTATCCTCTCTGTCTGAAATCGGCGCTGACTCTTCCAAAGTCCACTGAATCGGTACTAGGGTCACTTTCAGACCTCCGACGTTTTGCACTAACTTGCAGGGCTGATTTATTCGAGCGGCATTATAAAGAGCCGTTTGACGTCGGAGCTCAATCTTCCAGAGTCCACTGAATCTGTACTAATCATGCTAGGGTCACTTTGAGACATTCAACATCTTTTCACTAACCTACAGGTTTGATTTGTTCGGGTGCCGTTGTAAAGAGCATTGCGGCCACAACCGGAAATCGAACCACGGATCTCCGAATCTGGCCAGTCGACGCTCTACCATTGAGCTAATGAGACGAAATTGCAAGCTCTTATCAACAAAGTGGACTCTGCATCCTGAAGAAGAGAGATCGAAACTCCCTCAAAGCATTGAAACAATTGTTGTCACGTAATTTGCAGCGTATGTCTATTATAAACACTAATGATATTAAACTCGTTCGAACGTGCAGAAGACTCCAAATTTTCGAATGAATTTTTTGATTAAAAAAACAAAAACAAAAATCTGAACTTTCAATAATGTTAAACAAATAATCATTTTACAAGTACATTTTTATAACGCTATCTTGTACCGTTTTTGAGGTTTTGTCTCACATAAATTCTTTAATAAGCACATAAAATGTAAAACGAACAGGTAATAAGTATCATTAAATTTGTAGCACTTGGAGTAAAGTTTGGCAACATATCGCCAACTCGACCTCCTGATGCGGGCCAATTGGCAAAAATATCTCCAACATGGAAATTGTGAAGCTAAACATTCTAATGCAGTATATACTGAAATTAAATTGATTATCTAAAACGTATTTTTAAACCGCCAGTGCAGTCGTACAGTATGAAGGACTAATATGTGTCTAATATCGCGTTTCCTAGAAATGTATTTATATTTAAATTAAAATTAAAAAAAATTTCATTTTATATATATTTTGCTTTATAACCATCAATTTACACTTAAATGTAGTAATGATAAAAAACAAAGTTAATTATGTTATATACATTTGAAAATATAACTTCACATAACAATATTATATACACACGCCATACGATTTTATGATGGAATTTGAATCCAGAAGGACGATGCATTGAATAATAAAAACATGAAAATGAAACATTCAATGGTTAATAAATATCTTAGAAAGTGAAATCGAATGCTTGAATTCCTATTTTTAACAAATTTCGTTAAAAGGCGAAACAAAACATTTACATATTTGCGCATCGAACATAAATATATTCAAGCCGCTTTGAAACCAAATAAAATACTTTTTCTACTGCAAAAAATGTTATGATGTAAAATTCTTTTATTTCTTATGCATGAGATCATTATCATTATCCCAGAATCCGTTGATGGATAATAGTATTGATCGGGATGCTTTTCTTCGGAGTAAAAATTGTTCTTTTTACCCCCAGAGATCTGTAACTTTGGCAGTATATAATTCTAAAAAAAATTATCCCTAATTCTTGAAGCTTTATTCGAATTTATTTTCTATCAGAGAATTAAAAATATGGCGTAGATGTCTGCTTTATGAAATAAAACATAATAATAAATATGTCTTGAATGTTGTGTGAGTTGATTTGTCGTAATTGAACAATAGAAATAAAACGTGTCAATTATGGGAAGGGTAGTGAATTGTGAATGGTAGCAATTGGAAAATGGAATTAGTTTAAACGTAAATAGTGTAAGTGGAATGTTGTGTAAATGGAAATTTAATAGAGTTGTAATTAAAAGTAATAATTTTTATAAATATAAATGTAACATACTTAAAAGTGAATTAATTGGGACATACAATTTTGCAGATGTGTTTTTATGAGGTTTGATTGTAGAACCTCCTTTAAATATAGAAAATAGTCATTCATCGTAGCAGCTCAATTAAAATGGCGTTACAACGCCACCTTGCATTTGCAATAGCATTCATGGAACTTAACAATAGATGGACCAGATCACAGATATCTTAAAAATGCTAAGTATGATTATAATTTAATGGCCCTTGTATTAAGGCAGTGATTTGGAATTAAAAAATATTATATAGAATGGGATGTTCCATTGTTTGAAAATGTGATTCAGTTGAGCAAAAGGTATTTACATATTTCAGAAATGACTCTGCGACGGGGCGACATTGGTCGCAGACTTGACGACGCCTAATTTTACAATGGGCGGACAATTAGTTTACGATCAACAAAATAAGACACCATAAGAAATACAACTATGGACACAAGCGAGTTCGGGGGCATCATAAAACATCCAATGAAGCCAATATAGATTACTCCCAGATGACTGGAACAAATTGGGATACAGAAACGGTGGAGCCAATGGGAGCCATAGAGATAAATCAAAATTACCCCTATGCAACAAGTAAAGGTGAAGACACTCTCGAAATCTTGACTGTGGGATAAACACATCAGGTATGTGTTTCCAAGACTTTCTATGATTTTTGCTGTGAACTAAGCACATCAAACTGTGATCATAAGACACTCAGCAATTTTGCCGCTGACTGAGCACTCGGAGAGCATTAAAATAGAATTTACGTTTCTTTCATATAAATTGATAGATTATAATTAAATATATTTTTCAAGTAAATATAAGAGCAGGTTGTTTGTCGAACCAGCAAGGGCTGTCAATCATCTTCGGCTCGCAGTTATTTTAGTAGGCAAATTCAGGCGATACGAAATTATTCCGAGACGCCATTAAAGTCTTACCTTGAGCGACGAAGGAAAAATGATATCCGCGGAGATACCTAGCGAAAATTCATCGCTCCGTATAAAGCGGATCCGGCACACCAGAGGGGTCTACAGTAGACTTGGTCCGTACAGGATCGTCCAACATCTTTCGCTCATTTCCAGGGCTCCATCAGGCACAGACTCGGGCAGAATCAAATCCGGCATGAGCCTCGGGTCATACCCACAGGAGTGACGAGATCCGGCATGGGCTTCGGATCATCCAGGACATCTCACCGCAACATTCAGTTAGTCCCAACCCAAACAGCAGGAATCAAATGCTCACGGACCCCAAGGAACCGGCAATTAGGCCTAGTTCCCGAGGCCAGGAGCTAGCATTGAAAACCTCGGTGCCCGGACAGCCGTCAGATGTAAGCAGTCGAAAGGCAGGGAATACACGCCGTAAAATGGCTCGCAGTTCTTTTATGCATTCTAAAACTATCTTCCCGCCAAAAAAATTTCTCTGGCCGTCAACATCAGATGCCTCTCAGTCCAGACACGAAACGGGAATTTCCCTTTCCCGTAGCGCCAGCCCCCACCTCTACACATTCTTCACGGCAGAAACATATACATTGTAATAACCCAAACCTTCAGTTCCCAGTTGCATCAGCCAAAACGATGATCTCGAACTCAACGGAACAAATAACTCTCAGATGCTCGCATGTTAGAAATAATACTTTAAAAATAATTCAGATTGCGGTTTTAAGAAAGCTGTATATAAAATTAGATGATCAGAAATATATTATGTAAATTTATACATTTTACACAAAAGTAATGCGAGATTGAATCTCGACATTACACTATGGACTGCTCTGGAAGTGAAATAACATTGTAGTACAGATATAATGAATGGTAATTACTGAAATACTCGTATTTACACTGCTCACAACTGAAATCGCAACAACATAAAGTTGTAGGTGTAGCTTTATGTAAATCAGACAATGGAAACAACAAGCCGAGATATGTAAATGAGCACAGTTTCATTACGCATAGTTACGTAACACCATGCCGAACAGCAAAACAGCGGAATGCCAAGGAGGAGCGATATCACAGCTAAATTGTAACGTTATTGATTTCATGTTATAAAAATCATCACAGTATGCCAAGAGTACGTCAACGTACCGGATACGTTCAGCTGTCGTCAACGGAACGGCAACAAACCATTGTTTTACGTGAGGGTAGAATGAAATTTCGAAGGATAGATGAACTATTGGGTCGTGATGTGAGCACAGTTCAACAGTATGTCTTACGGTTCGTGACAGACAACAAAATGACACGAAGATCAGGTAGTGTGGAGCTTCCAAGTACACCACACCACGTGAAGATGGTATGCTACTGAGATGCGTTGCGCGGGAGCCGTTTACCACAGCAACCGTCGAAAACCCAGACCACTCGGCTCGTCCGAGGACTTGGAGCAGCTGACCACAGCAACCGTGTTACAACGACATTTATTCCACACTGGAGACAACGTGGTTTCGACGAAAACAATTCGACACCATTTGCATGACGCAGGATTCCAAGATCGATGAACATTTCGATATCTAACCTTTCAACGTCTTCATTCGTTATGTCGCCTACAGTGGTGTTAAATGAGACGCAATTTGTTGACAGAATGGCGAAACATTTTGTTCATGGATGAATCATGATTATGTTTTGGCATACCACATGGCCGAAGTCGCGTATGACGGCGCTTTCAACAACGCTACCCGGAACCTTTTTTTCTATCAGTCGCCACACAGACCCCCCCTAAGTGGTCCCATGGTTTTGGGCGATATAACATTTGGTGGACTAACACATTTGGTCCACGTTTAAATCTGTATCACGACACACCGATACGTCTCTGACATTGTGAGATCTGTGGTACAACCATATCTGTCAACCAGGCCTGGAATGCTTTTACGGCCGGAAAATGCCAGGCCGCATACTGCACGGGTAACTAAGAATAGTCTACAAGGATTCGATATTCTGCCTTGGCCAGCATATTCTCCGGATTTGTCGCCAATTGAGCATATCTGGGAAATCATGGGTCGCCGATTAAGAGAGCTTCCAATTCCAAAAAACCCTCTTCAATTACGAGCCCAATTGCATGCTATGTGGAATGTCATCCCTCAGTCATTGACCATCTCATTGACGGGATGTCTCGTCGTATTCAATCCCGTATAGCCGCTCGCGGTGGGCCTATTCCATATTGATATAATGCCAATCAAGTTCCATATTTTCATTTTCCATGTATGATGTTTTGATCATTTGCAAATCTCCATGTTATAATTATATACTGTAAATTTTATGAGGATATACTAATTTTTTCATGGTGTTGCGATATCAGTTGTGAGCAATGTATAAAAAATTCAATATATATCTAAAAGCGCAGTGTCAGTATGTCAGAGCACCAATTGCAACCCACGGGGCTTAAAATACGTATGCATACTAAATGGACCAGACTAATTCCAAATCTGCAATCAATTTTTCAAATTACTCTTTGGATCTGGATAAATAGTCTCTCAAAGTTTGGTTTCCTTTGCTATTTTTATGTTTATAATCTCAGGCCCAAGGTATTGCCTCAACATAATGCAAGTGCATAGTCAAGTCATGTGACTTTAATGACTGATGAAATAATAGAACAAGAAATATTAATCATGCATTAAGCATTGATTATTAAATACTTTTCAACTGGAATGCAATTTGGTTTAAGATCTCTAAAATGCGATATATTCAGCGGTAATATTTTTTTAAATTATCGCAATACTACAATGATTTATTAAATTTGAAATCTTAGAAGTTCATAGAAAAATATGAACTTTATTTAATCGACGTCATTGAAATAAAAATCGCCTGGCTCGCTATGTAAAAGCAGTAAATATTTTATTCATACACTTTTATTCCATTCATTTTATTCATCACAATACTACAATAATTTATTTTACCTAAAAGCTTAAAACCATGGAGGTAAAAATAATTTAACTCTATGCTTAAAACTTATTCTTTAAAGTGTGTTATAAAATCGTCTGCTTCTCTGTGTAAAATCAAAGGCTCTTTCATTCATATCAGCTATAGTGCAGACATCGTATATAGTAGAGCCATCCAGAACTAAATTATTTTGCGTTAAAGAATTTCAGCAATTCTTATACAACTCGTCTTACAGCCTGATGCATTTACATTCTCCATTAGTGGAAATAAAAATTCGTTAAAGAAATAATCAAATTTTGATGATCATTTAAACTCAAATATATACAAATATATATAAACTCAAATATTGTAATTGCGTTGCTTCAGAATAAAGATGCACAGAAATTAAGCAAAAACAATGCGGTTTTAGGACTGACACAATACTAAATATAAATTATAAAGAAGTTTACAAATCTGATTTTGAAACAAGATGGATCGCATTGATCATTTAAACTCAAATATATTGTAATTGATTTGTTTCAGAATATGGATGCACAGATAGTAAACAAAAATAAATCGTCTTTAGGACGGATACAAAAGTAAATATAAATTAAAAAGAACTTTAAAATTCACGATTTTGACACAAGATGGATGCCCTATGTCATTTTGAAGTGGGTTATGTGATCTTTTCCTATAATATGAGTGTAATTATTATTTTAATTTTTATTTTAAAAAAATCCCGAATATATTTTGCTGAAATTTTTATCCTTATTTTTATGGGATAATTTGAATATTTCCTAAAACTTCCGAAGCAATTTGTGGGATAAAATTATACCCCTATGGGATATAATTTTTCAAACATTTTTTAAGCGACGTTAAAATTCAAAAATTGCTTTGAAAATTTTAGGAAATAATTAAATTATCCCATAAAATATATAAAAAATTTCAGCAAAATATGTTCGATAGTTTTTTAAATAAAAATTAAAATAATAGTTACACCCGTATAATATGAAGAAATCACGTGACTCACTTCAAAATAAAATATGACATTCAATTTTTTTCCCCAAAGTAAAAATCGTGATTTTTAAAGTTCTTTCAAATTTATATTTAGCGCTGCATCCGTCCTAAAACCGTTTAATTTTTGCGTATTTCCTGTGCATCTATATTCTGCACCAACGCAATTACAATACTTTTTAGTTTAAACTATCATCAAACTTGGATTATTTCTACAACGAAGCCTTATTTTAATGGATGCAGAATGTAAACATGTGATTGTAAGATGAGTTGTATAAGATTTGCTACTTTTTTTTTTCACGCAAATGTTTTTAGCTCTGGAGTCTGGAATAAAAGTGTATGAATAAAATATCCATTGCTTTTACATTGAATGTCATATGATTCATATTTCGAGGAGAGCCAACGGCTGTACCCTGCTGAAAACACCGGTTCCCGTTAGATCAACGAAGTTAGGCAGCATCGGGCGCTGTTAGTACTTGGGTAGGTGACCACCTGGGAACACCGCGTACTGTTGGCTCATTTCAGTCGACGTGGTGGCCGAACGGTCAAGGCGAGCGTTTCCAGCAATTGATCGGCAGCCACGTTGTGGGTTCGAGTCCCATGTAAGACATGGATGTTCGTGTTGTTGAGCGCAATGTGTCCCCACCCCCACTGGGGCGCTGGGGCAACGTCATTTGCCGGCTAAGAGGTTCATTGTTCTGGCCGATGTATAGGCGAAGATGAAAGAGTCAATGCCTGGCCACTGGAAAAAATATTTCGAGGATGTCATTTGGATAAAGTTCATTATTTTTATGAAGTTTTAAAGTGAAACAATTTCTTGTAGTTCTGTGATAATTAAAAAAATATCACCGCTGAATGTATGGCATTTTAGAGATGCTTAAATAAAATTATAATCCAGTTTTAAAGTGTTTCATAATCAATGCTTTATGCCTGATTGATATTTCTTGTTCTTCCATGGTATGACCACACATTGAGAACATAAGATAAAACGTTTGAAGTATTAAACTTGATAAATTAGTTTGTTAGAGGGTCTAAATAATCGTAAATTAATTGCTTTATGTTAGACGTTAGAGGTTGGTATAGTATATAAGTTTAAATATGGAATCCTATAAGAAATACTAATATTGGATGGAAGGGGTGTATAGCTCGTACATGTCTGTGGATATTAGCAGCGAATGGGAGGGTTAGCTGCTGTTAAGGGGGCATAGGACCTTTAAACTGTCGAAATTCATTGAAAATAGAGTTATCTTTACAATTTTTTAATTTTAACCAGGTGTATCCCAGATGTTTAAATTTTTTTCTCTAAACATATAGAAAACCTTTCTTACTACACACATTTTACTGAAGTCATATAACTATATGTACATTTTATATTGTTTTTTAAAATTTATTCAATTTTGACAGACATAACGGTGTATGTAGCAGCCGCGCGCAAGATATTTCAAATAATATTATACTTATGGACTTCAATTTGATAATAATATATTTATAACTATTACATCTTTAATTTGTACACACTTTTTAAAATTTTGAAATAAATTTAATGTTTTTAAAATTTAAACAAAATGAAATTTTCATTTTCCGTGTTAAAAAACATGAAATAAACATCTTCACAATTCTTTTTTTACTATTTATGGTGAATTTTTGAAGTACAAATTATATATATGGATGAAACAAGTAAGTCCAAAAAATTTGAAAGTGATTGGTTAAATATATTTTAAGATATGTTGCGCGTAAGGGCTAAAATCACATATATGAGAAAAACAGCTTTAGAGTTTGAAAATATATTCAGTGTAACTTATTATCTTATTTTACATTTTAAAATGCCTTTGGTTCATAAATAGCACCTTCCTATGTCTGTTATGTAAGAAAAATAAAAAAAATTCTGCCTTTTAGGGGCTACTTGAGCTCTATATGTTGCTTCTGAAACTCGAACAGACGTTTCGCGCAGTAGTTTCTTGTTAGTCAGATGAAGCACGTTTACTAAATTTTTACTTATTTATGAGGAATTTTTATCTATAAGTTATGTATATAGATGAAACAAGTAAGAGCAAAAAATTTGAAAGTGATTGGTTACATATATTTTAAAATATATTGCGCGCAAGTGTTAGAATCACATATCTGAGAAAAACAGCTTTAAAATTTTAAAATGCTTCAATATTACTTATCTTATTTTGTACCTTAAAATGCCTTTGGTTGATAATTAACACCTTCCTATGTCTGTTCTGTAAGAAAAATAAAAAAATTTCTGCCTTTTAGGGGCTACTTGAGATCAATATGTTGCTTCGTAAACTCGAACAGATGTTTCGTGCAGTCATTTCTTGTTAGTCAGATGAAGAACGTTTACTAAATTTTTACTTATTTATGAGGAATTTTTATCTATAAATTATGTATACAGATGAAACAAGTAAGAGCAAAAATTTGAAAGTGATTGGCTACATATATTTTAAAATATATTGCGCACAAGGGCTAAAATCACATATCTGAGAAACCCGCTTTTAAGTTTAAAAATATATTCAGTGTTACTTATTATAGTATTTTGATCTTAGAATGCCTCCAGTGCATAAATAGCACTTTCCTATTTCTGTTATGTTTGAAAAATCAAAATTTTTCTGCCTTTTAAGGGGTATTTGAGCTCTATATGTTGCTTCGGAAGCTCGAACATCAGCTTCATGAAGAAGTTTCTTGTCAGTCAGATGAAGAACATTTACTAAATTTTTACTTATTTAGGAGAAATTTCTATTGTATAAATTTTATATATAGATGAAACAAGCAAGAGCAAAAACTTGAAAGTGATTGGTACAATATATTTTAAAATATGCTGTGCGCAAGTTGTAAAATCACATACCTGAGAAAAACAGATGCAGTGGTACTTTGATAAACTGAAACTCTAGTGACAAGAAAAGAATGAGTTGCAGAAAATTTGACGTATTGAAATTGCTTAAAATTACAAAAATATATAACAAATATGAGTTTCGCACAAGGAAAATTTTGAGTTATCGCAGATCGGATAATTAATGTTTGGCTGTAGTTTATTATACATCCTGTGTTATTTTATATCTAATTTAGCATCAAAATGCACCTGATGCATAAGTAATTCCTTCCTCTTCCTCTTGTCTTTGAAAATCAAATATTTTCTGCCTTTTACGAGCTTTTCGAACTTCATATGTAGTGCTAGAGGCTCGAAATTCCATCACATTCCATTTTTCCTGCACTACCCGAATGGTTTTTTGAACACACTATTTTATGATTATTTTTCCACTTTTCATACCGAGGGCCACTTTTCTTACTTCTGTAGCTATTGCAGCCTTTACAAAAAGAAGACATTACTTTGGTTTCAATAACCTTCCCGTTTTCTGCTCCGATTAGTGTACACACACCTACAAGTGGCGAATGCCCCCTGGTTTTCCAACTACCATCTCCACTTACAGTAATATCTTTCGATCCATTTGATAATTCTCTTTCGTCCTAGACAGCATTTTTCATTGAAGATTTAGCTACAACAGATGTGGCATTTAAAATCCTGATAAAATTATATGATTTCTGAGAAACAGGCGCTGGAAGACCCATCGTAGAACAAAAAGTAGATAAAGCCGATAAACTCTGCCTTATACATCGCATAGAAAATACAGCTCTTCTGTTTATTTCTGGAATATTTTTCTTAACACCAAGCATTTTTGTATTTTTCACAGACTTTAGTTCATCCCAGCTATCACAATATACAAGAAATGTTGATGCTAAACCCATTGAAGATTTTTCACGTATATTTATTGTTCCATGACATATTTTGCAGCACAAAACATTTGCAAGCTCTTTGAAAAGTACTGATATATCAACCATTCTATATTAATGTTCTTCAGGTGAAATATATGACTTATCAAGTGAAAGTTCATCTTTTGAACTGAACAGTTTTTTTACTTGAAGCACTTAGCTTAGGCATAGAATCAACATTTTGTCATTCGAACACTTTCGGATTGTTTTTGTTTTTAATTACATGCATATTTCATTGAAAACGTCTTCTTTTCGTTCTTTTACCAGAAAGAGATTTAGTTGCCGGTGTATCCATTATTAGAAAGCAAAAAGTTTGTATTAAAAAATTGCACAAAACAGTCTTGTATGTTGAAGTTTACACAAATAAATATGCAAACGTGAAGAAGTTTGTAATGTATAATTATAAAATAGATTAACTGTATTTTAGTTCAAAGTTCTTAAGCTTAAACAACATAAATGCAGCAAATCAATCGTAAAAAGTAAGAAAATGTAATGAAAAGAAATTGCGAAACTCAGAAGAAATTCTCCTCGTTATAAAAATGTTAACGGCTCTAGAATATAATCAAACTGGGCTGAGCAGTTCAGTAGAGGTGAGTAGTTGCCTTCCTACAGCTGCAGAAATAATTAAATAAATAATTAAGACATGGTGGTCGAAAAAGTATTAGATTTACATGACAAACAGCAAACTGCAAACGTAAACAAATAGTGACGTCACTTTAAAAATGGCGGCGATGGCTGACATGAGAAAATTTTCAAAAGTGTATGTTGCATAAAAGCTCATAACTTTAGAAATAATGCGAATTTTAGAATGCGTTTTTTTGCACAGTGTTCAGAAATGTTCAAATATTCAGAATAAAATAAAATTGAAAAATTGATTTTTTGAAGGTTTAAAGGTCCTATGCCCCCGTTGAATTTAAAAATAATGAGTTAGTTTCAAGATGTTGAATATTAAATCTCTTCAGAGAAGCCAGAATGTATATATTTCAAAATTCACCGAGAATTTTGATCGTTAGTTGACTATGCTCATCTGCCCTTTTTTCAGTATGTACAATTTGAGATTTAAAAGCCAATTAATGTATTTTTATGAAGGTAAGATGCAGCTTCTCCATTCGTGTTCTTTACTCAAATCAAAATGTAATATCAGGCAAAAGTTACTTTATATTGTTTCCTATTTTACAATTAAAATTATATTCCGTATAAATGTATTTTTTGCAGAAATTATTACGCACACAGATTTTTATTTGCAAATATATAAAATATCATTTATAGGACGTGAAATCTAAGTTTTTAGCATATTTGAGCTGTATGAAAGTTAAATTGAGATTGTTTTGAGAAAAATTTATAGTTTACATATTTTGCCTGGGAAAGAACACATATTTGTAATTTGCACTGTCGACTAAATATTGTATTTCGTTAAAAATTTTAAATAAAAAAAATATCCCTAAACCTTAATGAATACTAAATACATGAAAAATTTTAGAACTCCAAATTAACAACGTGAAAATTAAAACACAAAAGAGCAGAATTACTTTTTAATTCGATGCGCATATCCTTCAGGGGTTTTATGAGAATGATAATGATGATCAGACATAAGTAACGTGTAATAAAAATGTATCTTAAAAGAGTTTTTATATATAATGTTTTAGTTAGTAAGCATTTTAATTTAATTGTAAAAGTCTGACTCTGCGTTTATGTAGCGAATTACTTAAAAGTATGATTTAAATTGGATATAATTTATATTGTTACCGTAATTGGATATAATTTTCGCAAAACAAATATATTCAAAATATAAACAAAAAAATCAGTCATGCATGAAGTGTTGATAATGATGCAGTTTGCAACTGAAATGCAAAAAGCGATACATTCAGCGATGATATGTCTTTAATTATCACAGAACTATAATAATTTATTTTAATTATTGAAAACTTAAAACTTCATCGAAAATGAACTTTATTCAAATGACTTCATTGATATATAAATCGTCTGGCTCTCCATGTAAAAGCAGTGGCTATTTTATTCAGACACTTTTATTCCTGACTCTAGAGCTAAAAATATTAGAGTGAAAAAAATTCAGAAAATCTTATACAACTCATCTTACAGTAACTTGTTTACATTCTGCATTCATTAAAATTGGGCTTCGTTGTAGAAATAATCAAAGTTTGATGATCAATTAAACTTAAAATATTTTAATTGCGTTGTTGCAGAATATAGATGCACAGAAAATGCGCAAAAATAAAGAGGTCTTAGGACAGATGTAACACAAAATACGAATTTAAAGGAACTTTAAAAATCATTATTTTTTCTATGGGAAAAACATAGATGTCATATTATATTTTGAGGTGGGTCGTGTAATCTCTTCATATGATATGAGTGTATTTATTCTTTAATTTATTTTCATTTCAAAAACTACCGAACATATTTTGCTAATTTTTTTTATACATTTCATGGGATAATTTGTATTTCTCCGAAAACTTTCGAAGCAATTTATGCATTTTAACTTTGCTTCAAAAATGTTTGAAAGATTAGATTCCATAGGGTTCAATGCATTTCATCTCTTCAACTCAGGTTCAATCGAAAACTAATTGGATGATATTATTCATTTACATTCTTATATGTTCCTCAGACACTCTTAACAACATACTAAAATTCAATTTTCATAAATTTATTTTTACATGAGTTATCGTGCGAGCGCGCAGACAGACAGACAGAATGAATAAAGGGACAAACACTTTTCAACTATGTTGTAAAGAGTTAAAAATATGACTATATTTAAATGAAAATGAAGTAGTAAGTTCAGGAAATAACCTTCGCATGGATACAAATAATGGGTACACTTCATTTTCGATCGAATTATCGAGTGATTTTGCTCTTTTATTGTTTATAATTCCTATTTTTGAATTTTTTTATATTTCTTATTTTTTGCATACATTTTGTACAACCATACAACATTTTGTAAAACCTAAAAGTGATATATCCAGAAAAGGAAATGGAATCTTCCTACTATAGTGAATCGTCCTACTTCTTTCAAAATTCAATGCTGAATCTTGTATGTATGAACTAAATGTATGTATGAACTATGTATTGAACTAAAAATCCTGATACATAGTTGTTGAAAGAAAGTGTAAATTATTATTTCTCATGCTATGTAACATAGAGCAGAGAAAGTATTGTTTTCAGGAATAATTTTGATTTTCAGATTTAAATGTTATTTTATGTTTTGAGACTCCCTGGACACTTTTTGACAATTTATGTTCGATTCCTTGTGTACACGATAGCGGCCACAAATATTAGTGGATTTTTACGAAACTTTATATCAGGCTTTATTATCAGAAATCTAGAACTAGATAGAATTTTTTTATATTCTAGCGAAAACATTTTTGTAACACAGGAACATGGAATAAAATGCGACATGATTATAGATAAAAGGGTTTAATTATGGCTCAGTGATCATGAGATTTATTAGTTTCAACCATTGTTTAAAAAACAATCGCGATGTAATGTTTTGTTTGTGACGTCAGGAGTCCCCTCGGAGGAAAAGCCCCACACCGAGGGTACATTGTTAAGTATGGTATCAATTGAAATATTTGGGCAAGTCCTATAAAATGAAGGGTAGCATGCTATAATTATAATCATTTGGATCCATAATACAAATTTTTAAATATTTTTCTTCTAAAATCTAAAATAAATAAAGTTACTAAAAATTAATTCTGGTATGAAAAAGTGAAGTTGAACCGTATTTCAGTTAATTAATTTGTGAAATACCAGTTGATGAAATCTTTGTTCAGACCTTTTACACTCTCCAAACTTTAATGCTGAATATATTCAGCCATCATCTAAGATGCATCAATAATCAATTATAAATATATGTATATTTCAAGGAACATTTTCGAAATGAATAACCTTAGTATGTAGAAGTAGGAATCTGGAAGTAGGAATCCTCGGTGAAATGCCAATGTTGACGTTGACTCAATATCAGTCATCAGTTCTAACCTATCCAAGTGATTTGGGAATTGAGTGGTGTTTAATGTATTTGTAGTGTTTAAGTAGCGGACGCTTATTTAGAATACAAGAAATGTCAAGTAATTTGTTTTAGATACACATAAATATGTTCGGAGTTATTTTTTAGGTTATACTACGATTACAAATGTTCTGGACGTTCATTTCAGATCACTAACTACCCGCACAATTGCATATCTTAGAAAGAGTAATTATTTTAAATACAAATAGTAAACTGGAACAACTGTGTAAAACATTTTCCACCTTCTTTTGCTAGAAGTACCGAACATGAGTTTCTTTCAAAGTAATGTTACGTTCAACATATATCTTGTTCCATTTCGGAAAATTTAGAATTAATGACGCTAATTATGAAAAAAACTTTTTCTCTAGAACAAAATTACATCGAATTTAAAAATTCTTACATTTTAAAGGAGTTTAACGAAAGAGATCAAAGAAAAACTCATCGAAGCATCCTCATCCTCTAGGGTTTCAAAGATAATGATTCTGTTTAAAGTTAAATAAATAAGTGCTACACATTAAAAATGTTTATTTTGTTAAACATTATTTGAGTCTTCATCAGCAATATTTCTTAAAAAATGTCCTTTGACAGTAGAGTTAAATATATTGAGGCCTACACACACACAAAAAGTCAATAACTTTTTATCATATTATAGAAATTCAAATTAGTATTTCAAATATGAATATATATTCAAATTGTTAAAATAATTAACTAGATAGTGGCTCAACTCGTTATTCTCATACCAAAATGTCTTTTTGTTTTCAAATTTTACAAGAAAAAATTTAAAAAATCGGTATCTTACGTCCAAATGATTAATATTTATAGCGTTTTACCCTTCACTATAAAGAGATTGAAGAAATATTTTGATTGACACCGTATTACTTTACCCGCAATGCATGGTAATGTATAGGGAAAGTATTGGAATCATGCCGAAAATCGAAACTCGAGTTTTCGACGGATCTACACGTTTCCAGACCTCTAGAATACGAAAAAACTATTTTTAGAGTGACGTCTGTGTGTGTTTTTGTGTGTTTGTCTGTCTGTGTGTCTGTTTAATGTATGTATCCACACTACCTGAAAAACTTATGGACCGAATTTCATAAAATTTGTTAGGTAAGTTACTTGGGTATGACCCTGGTGCTGATTAGTTTTTGGTACGATTCGTAAAAACAGAACCCGCCTGTTTTTGCGAAATGGCCCTTAAAAATTTCATGTATCCACTCTAGCTAAAATACTATATGATCAAATTTCACTGAATTCGGTAGATAAGTTACTTGCATGATACTCTGGTGCTGATTAAATTTTGGTATTAATCGGTAAAGAACAATCTGGCTTTTTTTACGAAATGGCCCGCAAAAATGTCATGTATCCACTCTAGCTGGAATACTAATTGACCAAATTTCTCAAAATTTGGTAAATAAGTCATTTGTGGTATTATTCGGAAAAGACCAACGACCTGCCTTTTTTTTGCGTAATGGCCCTCAAAAATCGCCAAAGTCTGAAAAGAAGCTACGTATGTTCAAATATATCAATAAAATGTTTGTTTTATACGTAATTTTTGTTGAGGAAAATAATAAGAACAACTCTATTACTCTAGGACTAACTGTTCTCAAGATATTTGAGATTTTTCTCATTTAGTTATGCGACTTTAAAAAAAATGTCCAATTACCAAATAAAAACAGAAATTGAATTAAAAATGCAAATTTAGTGTTATTTTGTGCTATTAAGCTTAATTTAATGAATTATTAAAGAAATAAAGAAAAAAAATGAATTTGAGTCTGCAAGGAAAGTCATGAGCTGCCCGCATCAGATTTTTTGACAATGTAATTAACTTTTGATCTTATTCTCGTATTTTTAATGCAACTGTATAGGAAACCCCAATGGATACACACGATGAAGTAACTTTAGTGTGATGAACCCATCCCCTTATATATTGAGCATGCAGCATTATTTTTCAATTTTTTTGTGTAAAATTGTCAAAAAAATTGTATCGCGGTTAATAAGTTCAAAAATAGAACATCACCAATCTTCGATACCATCAATACTTTATAGAAATCTAGATCTGTCCCGAAAATTTGCACACCGGTTTGGTAGTTACTTATAACACAGAGTTGCAAACATTGTGGAATTGGAGTCACTAACAAAGTCACTACGCTCAATTTGTTCTCTTCGTTCCAATAGCATATTATTTTTCCTGACAATGCATAGTTTTTATCCAATAACTTTACAGAAATTGAACAAATGCCGGTTCACAAGAACGATTTTCTAATATATATGAAAGTAAGCTTTAGGGCAAATAAAACTTCTTAGTTATTATAACATATATTGTCTTTTCTATATTTGAAACATAAAAACATTAAAAATAACAAGAGTTTAAAGTTAATAAATAAATGTGAATGGTTCCTTACAAGAGGAATGGCAATTTAAATAAATTTCCAGCGTAATAGTAATATATTCTGTATAAAGGTTGATATAAAAGCGAATCTATAGTTTAACCCATATTAAACTGAAGATAAAAAAATATATTATGTACATTGAGGTCGAAAATTAATTACATGGAGTGTAGTTGTACACGATTTTCTCCTACCAGAATCTGTTACTGACACTTTATTTTGACATTTTTACAAGACAAAAATTTGAAAAATAATGCTCCATGCCCAATATATAAGGGGACGGGGGGGGGGAATTAACCTCCTAAAGTTACTTCATCGTGTATCGCCATTGGGGTTTCCTATACAATTCCATTAAAAAAATCTGATGAGGGCAACACATGACTTTCCTTATATAATGCAATGAATTTACTACTTTTATAGTTAAAAAAATTATTCTCTTATAGTAGATACTTATATTCGTTCCAAGATATTGAATTTTCTTCAATTAGTCGTCATTTTCATTGATTTAGCGACATTTTTATAAATTTGGCGAGATTTTTGTTAATTTGGCAACAATTAAAAATGTCGCCAAGTTGGCGACATTCCGCCAAATTTGCCGCCAAAACCTCACCAAGCGTTATGGACGGAGAAATAAGTTATTCTTACAGCAGATAAATGAATATTGGCATTTAAAATCAAAAGTATTACTCAAAGTATCTTTTTTCTTGTATGGGACGAGCTAGATCCACGAGAATGATGTCACCCAATTTATCGCATGGTATTATATATGAAAAGTGAACATGTTTTTCATTAGAAAATATATTTTTCTTTATTTTATATAACTTTTTGATAATTTTTTTGAAAAATATGCAATATCTCGAAATCGGTTCATGTTAGCGTTCCAAAATTTATGTCAATAGTTTTTAATGAAAAATTACATAAGAAATGTCTATTTGTGTAACATTATTAGCGATTTTGAATTTTCGACGATTTTTTCAAAATTTCACTCGAAATTTTAGGGGGCTTCTGAACATTCGATTGCATATAAAAGCAATAGGCTTCCAGTGTTTACGGATTGTGATTTTTGTAACAAATTTCGTTCGAATCGGTCCATTCATTCGTTAGTTATCGTTTCCACAGACTCACGGACACACACACACATACACACACACACACATACACACACACACTCACACACACATACTTTCACCCAAACACACATACTTTCACCCACACCCACACACATCACTTCAAAAATGTTTGATTCTTGATCAGGGATGCTTGAAACGTGCTCTCCCGTCGAAAACTCGAATTCGAATTTTCGACCCCGTCCCAATACTTTCCTTATACATTATGTATTTAAGGAAAGTAATATGACAATACTAATACTTCATGAATTATTAACCTTGTCCGTAACTTTCCTTAACACAATGTATATTACAAATCCATTGTCCTTAAATGGATGTTTGAAAGGAATTATGTATGTACACAAATGATAACTACATTTTCGCATGTGCTTATCAATCAACTGACTATAGACTTATAATTTATAGACTTATAATTATAGACTTATAATTATGATATGCATGGACACATGTAGATTTGTTTTAAATAGCCACTGCTTTTGTACAATTATTAATAAAGCATGTGTATATATAATTTATTGTGCTCTATTACATGCAAAAGATCTTTTACGATATCAAAATAACCGAAATTTGTTTAAACTGTAAGTTGTTGAATTAACAGTTAATTATAAAATTATTATTCAAATTTATGTATAATTTACGCTTTAATTAAGCTTAATGATATTTTCTTCAAGTGCTGTGGAGAGATTGCATACTTTGAGTCTTAAATAATAATTATGATGCATTGAAATTAATCATAAAACAGATGAACACCTTAAAACATAATGAAACACTTGTTCCCAACATAACTGTATATTTAATGAGCAAGTAATTATACTGCACTTAAAAATATAATGGATTATTTGTTGGGTAGTTAGAGATTGCGCTACAAATGTGAAGCCTAGAATTCTAATTCATAAATATGTTTGTTGCTTTTGCACATTCTTTGATCATGCATTATTATTCTTTTCTATGTCTGCCTTCCTCTCAGCATTTTGATATATGTGTTTAACTCGTATATATATATATCAACTCTGTGCATTTTTAAGTTTTATTGGATCAATAATTATGTTTACCCGGTCAAAATAAAAAGTTTCACATTTAAATGTTAGATGCAAGATTTAATTTTAGGATTCAAAGGGATAATATATTAAATGTAAATTGATTGTTAAATCCATATATATATGATGGTTTACGAAATACGGATACAATTGTTGATGATTTTATTTATGAGATAACAAGGTACATATCCATTATGGCCAACGGCTATACCTTTTAAGGTTAAAGTGAATGTAGGTAGCCGCATGCTCCAAATATACAGGGTGTCCCAAAAATGGCCGACCTATTTGAAAAATAAATAAAAACTAAACGGGCAGCGATAGAAATGCAATGTGCCTGGGATAACAATGCACTTTCAGTCAGACAGACTTTTGAAATTAGTTACAAAGTTCGGCAACAGATGGCGCTGCAGGCAATCTGCAAGAGATATGGAGGAACGCAGTCCGTGAGATCGCCATTCTGTAAGTCGTATTTCTGCTGTTATCGTGTGCTGTTCACATATTGCAAGTTTGCTGGAAAAAGCAGGATTATTCATTGGAATAGCAAATATTTCTTATGGTGGAATTCCACCGCCAAAATCACAATATTGTTAAAACAAGACGAAGTTTTCCGAGGAAGTTCAATGTGACCAAAGGACCAAGAAAAGGTTCAATAATGGCTATGTGTGAACAGTTTCGACGAACTGGGACCGTGAAGGATGACCGTGCTGGAAAGGTAGGGTGACTGCTTTCGACAATCACAAAGGCGAATGCTCATCTTATCCAACAGAAGCCTCAGGTTTCCGTTCGCCATGTTGCAGCTCAGGCAGGAATAAGACGAATGTCCACACATCGTCTCATGAGCCAAAGCTTACTCCTGTTTCCATACAAGATTCAGACTTGGCAACCTCTCAATGATGTTGTCATGGATGCACGAGAGACGTTCGCGAAAGACATGCTGTAAAAACTTGACTTCGGCGATATCCATGTGGGAAACTTTTGGTTTACCGACAAAGCTTATTTTTATCTCGACGGCTTCGTCAATAAACACAACTGCCGCATATGGTGAACAGAAAATCCCCATGTTGCCATCCCATCGTCCCTGTATCCGACAAAAGTAATAATTTGGGCCGCCATGTCCTCCAAAGACCTCATTGGCCTATTGTTACGATTCCAAATGATTGCTACAACACGATATCTGGACATGCTGCGTGAATTTGTGGCAGTACACAATGCCTTGAAGGGCTCTAATAAAACGTCGTGGTTCATGCAAGACGGTGCTCGGCCACATCGAACGGCCGCAGAGTTTAATTTCCTCAACGAACATTTTGATGGTCGTGTGATTACTTTTGACTATCGCATGCATACGGGAAGCGGCAAGGATTGGGCTCCCTATTCGCCAGATTTGATCCCCCGTGACTTATTTTTGTGGGATAATTTGAAAGACCAGGTATACCGCCACAATCCACAGACGACTGTAGCACTAAAACAGTGCACCCTTGTTGCATGTGAAGCCATCCCGGCTGAGACGTTTGCACGGATGTGTGATAATTTTGTTCTTTGACTACGCCAAGTTGTTGCTGCGAATGGTGGAAATGTAGAATATATTGTATTTTAAATTTTCAAGACTGCATTGTCATCCATTGTCGAGCTTTGTAATTAATTTCGAAAGTCTATCTGACTGAAAATGTACTGCTGTCCCAAGCGCATTGCAGCAAACGATGTATTTTTATCCCTGCTTATTTTGTTTATAAGCCGGTCATTTTTGGGACACTCTGTAGAAAACGTATTCTTTATATTCTGCATGTTGCAAATTCCAAGAAATATTAATTTTTATCAAATTAAGAAAGTTTAAACTATTTTTCAAACTTTCAACGTGCCCGTTTAATTAATACTGCGAAATTTGTAAGATGAAATATAATTACCATAAAGATATATAGGTTCTTGATTTTAGAAGCAGCGTAAAAAGCTGAATTTAACAAGTGGCTGAACTGAATTTTGGAAATTTTCGACAACTGTACATTTTCCCTATAAATTTTCCCATATTTTATTCTATGACCCTAATAACGGCAATGTCAGTGTATGTAATATGAAACTTTCAAACTTATTTTATAACATAGATGTTAAAAAATACTTTTTTGCTCTACAGTATTGCTCGTGTCACAGAAACTATTGAGCAACACATCTTATTTTAAAATGGCAGTTACAGTCAAATCTCTGTAATTTTAAAATAACGATAATAATTTTATCTTCAAGTGAAAAACATCCTGCATGGATTTATATAATTTGATTGAAAATATATAGTAATACAGAAATCTGTAAATATGTTTATATTATAATTTTAAAAAAAACTGAACACTATAACAGTTTTAAACTGGTAAGATATATTTGAAAATGTATTTCCACTTTCTATCAAAACTGTAATAATTTATAATGATCCATTCCCCAATTTTGGTAAACCACCATTTGAATACCAATTTGGGACATATGAAGAATTCATGGAAAGTTTACATCAAGCGACCAAAATCAAGTACATTTGCAACCTAAATATGACGCCTACTTCCGCAATCTACATTGTCGTAATTTTACAAATGGCATGAGGCTAATAGATTGCAAATTATACTATAAACTAATGTAGGATTGTTCCAGTAAAAACTGCATGAAGTAAAGGATATACAATGAGTAAACATTAGTAGTAAAACAATAAAATAATATTTAAATTTTTTTAAAGCACTAAATCTTTTATAGAACTACTGAAAATTTATTTGTAATTTTTAAACATGTATCGGATCTAACTGTTCTCAAACGTTTCGGATCAATGAGCGGATTAGCCCAATTGGTTACGTCACTGGGGTTACTACTTGGAAGACCCGAGTTCGATTCCCTGAGTCGACCAAACTAACCCCATGACTACGCAGACTGTATGCTGTAAATCAGAGTCCAAAAGTCATTCCAGGAGATTTCTGGCAGCGGATGAAGATTACGGGCCCTATGAATGAAACCCGCTGTGTTTCCTACTAAATTGGTTGGCTAAAGACGTAGCGTGAATGGCTAAATGCGCAATATGAGAGTCTAAAGACGCAACGTGAGGCCGGTGGTGGCAGCGTTGTATGACGAGTAGATGGTTCTCTTTGCGGTCACTACAGTCGAATATTATAATTCAAACTGACTGCCCATTGGGGATAAAATTTTGGATATCTCAGTTTCTTTTAAATATTCATCTACTTCGCAACATATATTTTGAACATTTTCGGTGTATTTTCATCTGAATATGTGAATGTGTGTCTTTCTGTGAAGTTTAGACACAATAACACAAGAATATCATTGTAGATTTTTGGAAAAAGCCTTGATGCCCCAACAGGGAATCGAACACTGAATCTCCGAACTGCCCAACCGACGCTCTACAGTTGAGCTACTGGGACGACATGGCAAGTTCTTATCGACGAAGTGGACTCTGCATTGTATACCCTCTAATGTCAGCTTGGCGGGCAACTGGCAATATGATTGACCTCCTCCTCCTATTTTTATCCCAGGTTAGCCTCCTGCTACTACTATTTTTATCCAGGTTAGTATCCTGAGTGATCGTTATCTTCTCCGTTTGAAATCGGCGCTCAATCTTCCAGAGTCCTCAGAATTCGCACTAGTCGTGCTAGAGTCACTTTCAGACATACTTGTACTAACCTACAGAGTTGATGTGTTCGGGTGCCATTGTAAAGAGCATTGCTGCCCCAACCTGCAATCGAACCTTGGATCTCCGAACTGCTCGGCTGACGTTCTACCGTTGAATTACTGGTACGAAATAGCAAGCTCTTATCTTCAAAGTGGACGCTGCACACTTTTACAACCATCTC
Organism: Amaurobius ferox; assembly: GCA_951213105.1. Classification (NCBI taxonomy): domain Eukaryota; kingdom Metazoa; phylum Arthropoda; class Arachnida; order Araneae; family Amaurobiidae; genus Amaurobius; species Amaurobius ferox. The sequence continues at coordinate 129,590,230 of OX578148.1, forward strand.
AAGGTAAAAACTTTTAAAAAGATAATATATGCCCAATATATAACATGTAGTTCTCTGCTTCATTGCATTTGCTTTTTCATACAGATACTACACTACACGCATTTTCTGACTTTTTTAGAAAAACTGCTAAGCTATTCATGCAGCTCAATTCGTTCAGTTGAAATATTTTGTTATTTTCTCTGAAAACATTTGAGTGGCTTTCACTTTCAAATCACAATATGTAAATCATATTTTAAAAAGCATGAGATAACATCTTTAGAATTGTGAACAAGAATAAAGTACCGGAATTATTACACCCCCGAAGTCCTATTTAAAATGTATTTTTTTTTTCATTTGTTTCTTAGAGTAATAATCAAAGGGGGTTACATTGTCCCTAAATTAACAAGATGCTCTATTCAGCAAATTCAGGCAATCTTAGTAGATTTTAGTAGATGAGTTGAAGGCGATGCTTGTCGTGTTTTAAATATTTTATATCCTTATTCGCTTAACGAGATATATGTTCCCAATTTTGGGGTCTTCAGTCATCTAATTCTCAACTAGCACTTTAAATCCATCCCAACGTTAAAACTTTTAAAGAGAGAAAATGTCCTTATTCGTTTACCAACACAGTTTTTTCAACCTTTGGGGTCTTAAATAAAGAAAATATTACCTGCATAAGTAAATTTCCAGGTAATATCTTACGCCGCATATAGACGATACCATATTCATATGTTATTTCGTTAAAACCCCAGAATATAATTATGAATATAAAAAAACTAGATTCCAAGTATTTTATAATTTGTGGTGATACTATTGTAAAATGAAATTATTGAGAAAGATATAGCATTAAAAAATGGGAAATTAAAATTTATACCTTGTATATGATTAACGCCGTCTTAAATTTGAATCATTTGCATTAATATGTGGATTGCATAGATGCTAGCATTACTCCATTTAATGAAATGTATTAATGACAATGATTAAGTCTTCAAATTGCTATTTATATGATGATTTGGGTCATAAAAATCCTAAATTTTCTCTTAAATTTATTTCGATACAGATTATTTTAGACTCTAATATACGAGTATATTAGAGTCAAAATTATTCACTCATAATTAATTGTAAATTCTACAGTGGTAACTACCTGACCTATTAAAATGTATACAATTAAATAATAATTTAAATTTAATTAAATTTCAAAATTAAAAGAATAATGCACTTATTTATATGTATGCATTAAACTGTATGTAACACCAGCATTTCTGACATTTTTGAAACCAAATGTTTTCAGTAATAAAAATAGGCATATTTAAAATTATATGACCATGGCTAAGCCATTTCATTTCTAAAATAAATCTCAATTCTTGTATTTTGAAGTATTTCGGACACGAATTTCAGTATTATTTTAAAGTACAAACAAACGTGTTATTATAATGATTGCAGTATAAAATTATATTCAAGTAATGCATATTTATAAAAGAGGTCAAGGCCTTACAAGGACTGTAGTACCATGAAGATGAATGCATATTATTATTCTTAAATTATACAAGTTTGTCAAATTTATTTACTTCAATAATGCAATAATTATTTCTTCTTACTTTCAGATGATTTCTTTAATTCTACAAAAATATAATGTTTTTTTTTTTTTTTACATATTCTAAAATCAATAGAAAACCCTTAAGGGTAAGATGTGCTTAAATACTTTTTTCCGAAACTCAATTTATATTCAAGTATATTCATAAAAGGCTTTTTAGCAGCCATAAAATTCTATTTTGGAAAAATATGATACACTGAAAACATTATTTTTTCTCATGGAACATTAAAATATAAGAATAGTAAGCATACAGAAAGTTAATCTCATTTTGTCATTTTTAGAAATGAACTTTTAATGAATTTTAAAACATAAAAATATATGAAAAAATGTAAAATAAAATATAAGCTATAAAGTTATGGTGAATAATAAACTTCGTTCGTAATTTTACCGAACCTGAAAAATTTCTTCGAATAGAATTACAGAAAATTACGGCTTGTATTGAAATATATAATATAAAGCATCTACAATATAAGAAATGATTCAATGAAATTTGAATTCATGGAGTATTTGAGAATTCTCTTTAAATCCAGGGAAATAAATATTTAATATCTATTCTAAATATTTTATACGATACAAAAAAAATAAAATTAAAAAAAATAAAATTGGTTGTTTGTTAAAACTTTTACATCACCAATGCAAAATATCATAGTCATGCAACTGAATAAAATATTTAATATTATTTTTACTTAACGAGTTTCAATATTTAATACAAAATTTATTTTAACTTGTCTTATAATAATTGTAGTAAACCTGAATATTGGACAAATGCCTGTCCTGACAATTATTTAGTTTTCTTCATACAATATACAAGACTAATACCAATGAAGTACAAACCAGAAAATTATTATGATAAAACAAAATATTAAAATAACTGTTCGAAGTTTAGCAACATTATTATTGTAAATCGTAAAGTAAATAATACTGTTCTACTCCAAGTCAGTTAATTTTTTATTTCGTATGTGTATACATTTTAAGAATATCTCCCAAAACCCAATTAGACAATATTCTGAAATAATATATTAATCGCTTAGGATGCTAACTGCATACTCACAATAAATGTTATATGGAAAGATCGTGTATACTGTGCAACGTGCCATATATATAGCAAACCAATTGAAATATTTTGTATCATATTGTATCAGCTTTATCCAATAACTTCAACAAACAATTAGATAGGAATTCAATAAATGTCTGCACTCAAAATTGTATCTAAAAATACCTTCAGCAAAAATATATAACTTCATATTTATTGTAAGAAATGTTTTCTTTTATTATTTGGAACATTTCGTCAGTACTGAAAAACAAACAAGAGTTCAATTTAAAAACAAATGTCTTCCGTTTAACACATATATTTTCTGAACTGAGTAAGTTTAAATAAAAAATACGGCTCTTGTCTAATAAGAAATCAATAATAAAAGTAATATGTTAATATTATCAGCATAAATGTATTCATTAGATCCAAAGCTATTTTATTTTATTTTTGATCTATCAGATTCCAATTTAATTAAGGTGGATCGTTATACAAAATTTTTTAAATTTAGAGTAGAAAATTAGAATTTTTCTACCTAATTTCTCATCGATATATTCTTAAAAATCACTGTCCAAAATTTTAGATTTCCATCTTGAACCAAAGTCCCCATTAGAAGTGATTTTATAAAGTGTTACTTTATAATCCTCTTAAAAAAACAATAATCTTATTTGCCTTTTTCTGAGAATACAGGTTTACAGATCGTGGGGACATAACGTTTTGCCACATATTTGTTGCTTTCCATCGTTTGTTGTCAATCATTCATGCCTATTGTCGATTTTTATTAATTAGACACTATTATTCATTGTAATTGACCTTTTTCGTCAGTCTCGTATTGTTGCTGATTTCATTCTTTTAACCTTTTGCTTACGGATGTGACGGTGTCAAACCCAAACGAAAAATCTCTCAAAAAGACAGGTATTTTACATACCCTACTCCAAACAGTTCGACTCCCCTTTGCATACATTGGCATACATTGTCGCCTTTGCCTGCAAAGAGGGATCGAACTGTTTGGGATAGGGTATGTAACATACCTGTCGTTTTGAGAGGTTCTTCGTTTCTGATTGACACTGTTCTGTCCGTAAGCAAAAGGTTAACTTTTAAATTTTACACGAGGGGAGCTGCAATTACTTTCATTCGATCGAGCATATCCATTTTACTACAGACAAATCGTAAGTGTGCACTTATCGACCTTTCCTTTTAAAGCCATTGGAATGCTTAAGGATTTTTCTAAGGAGACCGTAAATTGCATAAAATGAATATATATTACGTAAGAAATTGTAAGTACAGACAAAATAATCTTCATAAAATTTTTCGAGATTTAAATAACAGTGCCAGCTGAAAATATTCAAAACATAATTTATTATTTTCTAACATGTATCTAAATGTTTTCACAAGTTCGGATTACTTACAAGATGTGAAATATACATCTACTTCTGAACTAGCACTTTAACAACCATCTAAAGCTTAAAACTTTAAAATGAGAATGTTTGCCCGATATATAACTTTTAGTTCTTTGCATTACAACATTTGGTTTTACATACACGGATTGCATCACGTGAATTTTCTGACTCTTTTAGAGAAACTGTTAAATTATTCATGCGGACCAAATGATGAAGGTGAAATAGATTATTTTTTTTTTCAAAAGAAATTACAGTGACTTCCACATTTATAACACAATAAAACAGTGACATTTTTGATAGAGGATGCAAGTATTTTTTCAGAAATATAAGCAGGATGAAATCTATGGCTATTGTTTTGCGTCCTATGCAAATTAAAAATGTATTTTTATTTCTTTATCTGATAGTAGCTCCAAAATTCAGATTTACGCTTAATAATCATTTTCCAGAATTTTGAGCTGTTTGTGAATTGTGTATTCCCTTTACACTTTATCTAAGGTCATCAATGAATATTTTACATCAAACCGTTTTTCTGTACTTTAGTATATCAAAATGTTTTCGCACTTTGGTGTCAAACTGAAAAAGCTGGATAATCTAGAATTCGATAAAGTAATGAAGCAAGATGTAAAATGAAGTGTTAAAATAGTAGCATATTAAATAATTTTATCAAACCATATAGGAGATATTTTTACTTTCCTTATATACATAATATGTAAGAAAAGTAATGTGACGTTCGAAAATTCGAATTCGAGTTTTCGATGGGAGAGCACGTTTCAAGCATCCCTGATTAGGAATAAAACATTTTTTAGGTGATGTATGTGTGTGTGTGTGTCAGTGAGTCTGTGGAGACAATGTATCACGAACAAATCGAATGATTCGAATGAAATTTGGTACAAAAATCATAATCCGTGAATACTGTAAGCCTATTGTTTTAAAACGCAATCGAATGTTCAGAATCCCCTAAATTTTCCGAGTGAAATTTAAAAAAAATAATCACAAATTAAAAACCTTTAATGAAGTCACGCAAATAGACATTTCTTATGCAATTTTACCTTAGAAAACAATAGACATAAACTGTACACGCTAGCATTAACCTTTCTCGAGATATTGCATATTTTTCAAATAAATTTATCAAAAAATCAAGCAAAATGAAAAAATATATTAGCTCTTAAGAAACATGTTCACTTTTCATATGTAATATCATGCGATAAATATGGTTAAATCATTATTGTGGATCTCTCCCTTTCCATTCACGAGAAAAATACTTTGAGTAATACTTTTGTATTTGAACGCCAATAGTAATTTCTCTGCTGTAAGAATAACTTATCTGTCCATAACGCTTGGCGATATTTTGGCGACAAATTTGGCGGAATTTTGCAAACTTGGCAACTTTTTTAAATGTTGCCAAATTAACGAAAATCTCACCAAATGGATAAAAATGAAGCTACATCAATGAAAATGACGACTAATTAAATAAATTTCAATATCTTTGAAAGAATATAAGTATCTACTATAACAATAACATTTTTCTAACTGTAAAAGTAGTAAATTCATTGCATTATATAAGGAAAGTCGTGTGCTGCCCACATCAGATTTTTAATAATACAATGGTAAAAATGTATCGAAAAATATATAGCATACAAGAAAATTTCAAAATTTAGTACGTGATTAACGTCGATATAAATTAGTATCAATTTTATGTACTGTGGATGCTGAACATGCTAGTTGTTGTGCTAGAAATAATAAGTACTTAATAAATATAAAATATTAAAGCTGGTAGTGTAGTTATCACTTTGAAATAAGTTCGCTGTATGTAAATTTTGTTTTTCTCCATATAAACTATCCAATTACGAGATGAGTAATTTACTGAAAGGTAAATACTAGTATAGTCAATAATTACACATTTTTAGATTAATTCACCTAATATCTTCATTTTATTTGCTGCGTTATTTTAAATAATCTTATCGGAAGACAAATTATTTAATATTTTATATTTACTTAATTTATAATGCGATACCAGTATGTCCGAATTTGTTCCAAAATTTTTATTAAAATAGCTCGACGAACGGTTACATAGAAGTCAGCATACACCTTGGCTTTCTCGTGTAACATTTAAAGCATCTCTTTCTTCCATCACCAAATTGTTGTGATTAATACTTCTATACATTCTTATTTTTCACGCTCTAGTATTTTTTCATTAATCATATATATATATATACGTGTGTGTACCTTTAGTACCTGTATTACAAATATGATTTATAAAAATTTAAAAATATAATTTAATCTTTGGGTGTAGTTACAGACTTTTTTTTACCAGGTTTTTATATGTAACAGACTTATTTCTTTTAACATTTTATACTAGATTTATTCCTTTATATATTCAGCTATTTTCTCTAATTCTACAAAAAGTAAAAGTTTTTGTTTTATATTTAGTATAATCAATGGAAAACCCCCAGGAAAACGTCCTTGAAAATTTTTTTCCCGAAGTCAGTTTTAAATTCAAGCAACATTTTCTGGAATAGGTTTTTTATATTCATGATATTACATTTTGTAAAAAATAGTATTTTCCAAAAACTTTTTATTTCCTTTGCATGGAAAAAGAAAAATATAAAAATAGTAAATTATCTAGACTTTAATTGTATTTTGTCATTCTTAGAAATGAATGTTATATGTATTTTAAAACAAGAAAATATCTGAAACAAGAAAGATCAATCATGCATAAGCATTGATTATGAAACACTTTCCAACTGAAATGTAATTTCATTTAAAAATTTCTAAAATGTGATTCATTCAGTGGTAATATCTTTTACATTATCACAGTACTACAGTAATTTATTATACTTAAATATTTAAAACTGTATCGAAATATAAATCATCTGATTCCTTATGCAAAATCAATGAATATTTCATTCATATAACTTGTATTCCAGACTCCAGAGCTAAATAATTTTGTGTGAAAAAAATTCAGCAATTCTTATGTAATTCATCTTGCAATCGCTTGAGATATTTGCATTCTGCATATGTTAAAATTAGGCTTCCTTGAAGAAATAATAAAAGTTTAGGGATCATTTAAAATCACAACTATTGTAATTGCATAGGCACGGAATTTAGATACACAGATAATACACAGATAATATATATGTGTATGTGTATGTACTCAAAGTATTGGAATCGTGCCGAAGATCGGAACTCGAATTTTCAAAGTATCTACACGTTTTGGGACTTCTAGAACACGAAAAAACTTCTTTTAGGAAGATGTCTGTGTGTGTAAGGGTGTATCTGTGTATGTTTCTGTGTGTCTGTGTGGATATTACATCCACTCTAATTGAAAAACTAATGGACCGAATTTCATACAATTTGGTAGGTATGTTTTTTGTGGGAAATCCTGATGTTCATTAGATTATAGTACGATTCGTAATAAAATAATCTGCCTTCTTTGCGAAATGGCCGCAGAAATTGCCTTTATCCACTCTAGCTAAAAACTAATGAACCAAATTTAACAAAATTTGGAGTATAATATTTCAATAACCTACAAGTGATTTATATACCAAATTTAACAAAATTTTGTATATAAATCATTTGTAGGTTATTCTACTACGATTCGGGAAAAAGGAACGGGCTATTTTTGCGAAATGGCCAGCAAAAATCGTTATATATAAAAATAAAAGACTACGTGTGCTCAATTATATCAATTAAATTCCTTTTTTATACGTGATTTTTGACAACAAAAAGAATAAGACTAACCCCATTACTCTAGGACTAGCCGTTCTTGAGATATTCTCGTTTTTTCGCTACGCCACCTTTGACAATAAGTCCAGCTATCAAATGAGAACCAAATTTAAGTTTAACGTGTAAATTCAATATCATTTAAAATACTTATGTTGTGCAGATAAACTCAAATTATCATTGAATAAATAAAGAGAACGAATATGAGTCTGCAGGGAAAGACATGTGCTGTCCACATCAGAATTTTTAACAATATTACACCAATGATTTATAGAAGTGAACGGGGATTATTTTCAGGCCATTTCGAAAAAAAATGTATGATCTATATTTAAAGATCCATCAAATTTTTGTCGAATAAAATGTTCAACAAATTTAAGCTGTGTACCAAATTTTAACTCTCTAGGACGTAGGAAAGTGCATTTAAAATGCCATCAATTAAATTTATCATGAAGAGTTATATAAAATTTTAAAAAAATGAAAAATTGTTATCTACCAAATTTATTTTAAAATATGAAGCCACTCCCATATGCAAAACGTTTAAACAAATGGAGAGATATTTATTATATAATATCTCTCTCTTTTCTTTCTGGAAGATATCCCAAAGTCAGAATTTAATTGAATTTGTTTTTTTCCCTATATTAAATAATTTTTTTAATTAAAAAACTACTTAACATATTTTACTGAATTTTTTTTTATATATTCTATGGGATAATGTGAATATTTCCTAAAAATTTCGAAGCAATTCGTGAATTTTAAATTTACTTAAAAAATGTTTGAAAAATTAGGTCCCATAGGGTTCAATGTATTTCATTTTTTCAACCCGGGTTCAATAAAAAACTAATTGGGTGATATTATTTATTTATATTCCCATAGGTCCTACAGACCGTCTGAACAACATACTAAAATTTCATTTTGATAAACTCATTTTTACGGCAGTTATCGTGCTAACGGACAGACAGACAGACAGAGACAGACAGACAGACAGACAGACAGACAGAATGAACAAAGTCATAAACACTTTTCAACTTTGTTGTAAAGTGTTAAAAAAGAAAAATATTAGCAATAAAATTATATAAGTAACAAAATTATATAAGTAACAATACAATCCATTTATTATTTTACTATACTTAAAGAATTAAATCGAAAAAATATAAATTCAAAGTAAAAGCTTAAATATAGTATATAATAAATCCATAATGTAATAAATGTAATGAAACATATACGCATATGTTGTACCTGAATTTAAAAATTTGTGCTGCAAACAATCAATTTTCTGTAAATGATATAAAATTATTTAATTTACAGATAGTTTATACACAAGGCATTTACTTATTAAATGTAAAATATAAAATATGTGTTTTAAATAAATTTAATAAATTATACATATAAAAAATGAAGTGGGCAGCAGGTGACTTTCCTTATATAATGCAATGGATTTACTACTTTTATAGCTAAAAAGTAGGTTATTCTTATAGTATATACTTATATTATTTTCAAGATATTAAATGTTCGCCAATTTGTCGTCATTTCCATTGATTTAGCGTCATTTTTATCCATTTGGCGAAATTTTCGTTAATTTGGCAACATTTAAGAAATCGCCAAGTTGGCGACATTCCGCCAAATTCGTCGCCAAAATCTCGCCAAGCGTTATGAACGGAGAAATAAGTTATTATTATAGCAGATAAATGACTATTGACGTTCAAATACAAAAGTATTACTCAAAGTACTTATTGGTGTCACCCAATTTATCGCATGATATTACATATGAAAAGTGAACATGTTTCTCAACAGTTAATATATTTTTGTTAATTTAAGGGATTTTTTGATAAATTTATTTGGTAAATGTGCATTATCTCGAGAATAGTTCATGTTGACGTTCTAAAATGTATGTCAATGGTTTTCTAAGGAAAAATTACATAAAAAATGTCTATTTGAGTAACTTTGTTAAATGTTTTGATCTTTTGATGATTTTTTCAAAATTTCACTTGAAAATTTAGGATAGTTCTGTACATTTTATTTCGTTTAAAAACAATAGGCTTCTAGTATTCACGAATTGTGATTTTTGTACCAAATTTCATTCAAATCGGTCCATTCGTTCGTGAGATACCATCTCCACAGACTCACTGACACACACACACACACACACACACATACTTTTACACACACACACGCTGACATCACCTAAAAAATGTTTGATTTGTTAGCAGGGATGTTTGAAACGTGCTCTCCCTTCGAAAACTCGAATTCGAATTTTCGACACCTTCACAATACTTTCCTTATACATTATGTATATAAGGAAAGTAATAAATAACCCATATAACACTCCTAATAAATACCTTTATTACATTTAATAAATAATACATATTTGTATGACTTTCAATATTTGCATTTTTAAGTTATATTTAAATATATGAATTTTTATTTAAATATGCTATTATTGTTTCTAAATAATTATAATACACATAAATGTCAAAGACATATATGATGAGAATTATGTTTTCTAATTCAAATGCTGAATAGCATGAATTTAATACAAACTATAAAATTATTAAAAACAAAAAATGATTTTCAATATAACTGTTTAAAATTTCAAAATTAAGTAATAATTAACTATAACTGAATTTGGAGGGTACACGGTTAACAATTTACTATTTTATTTGGTTTTTCTATTCCATTACCAGATAGTAAGACGAAAAATGTTTTTGTTATGATTCAAAAATAATTAAAATTAAAAAAAATTAATTAAAACTCAATCTCATTTATTTAGGTAAAAAAAAATTCGGGGTTGTCAATAATGTCTTAGCTTGTGTCATATGGATTTTTTCGTGTTTAAGTATAATTTATATTTCCCACAAATTGAAATATAAACCTAACTGCAAACCGCAGCTGACTGCTACCTTTTATACTATATACGTTTAATCTATCTTTGATCAACGATGTTCGGTTAATTGTTATTAATACTGAACGCCTGTTGCCAATAATTACCATAGACCGGCTTTGTGCGCATTTTGCACTCGTTAGTATGAATAGTCTATACTTCCAAGGACTGAAAAAAAAAACTTGCTATATTCCCCACTCTTGCGAACCTCTACGTAGAGCAGAATTTTGCCCTATTACGCAGCCGGATTAAATGTTAAGTGCAGGCTCCCCGAGACTGGAAAAAAATTTGTGCTCAATGAACGTTCCTGTGCTTTCCCAATTAAAGATCACACTTTTGTCTGTAGCGGCTGGTGATTTCACGAATGAGTGAAGCAGATTCGATAGGGGAATTCTCCCACTCAGCTTCAATAACGAACATCATGAAAACACATGGAGCTAGCAGCACAAGTGTTGTCAAATAATATCTAAAAATAGCCAAGCGAATCTGAAAAATTCGCCAAATAATAAAAATAACTCATTAAACCTATAACGCCCGGTGACGCAGGGTGAAGCGCTACATTACCTGCGTCACCTGGCGAGCCACCACTGCATTCCATTGGTAAAGTATAATCCTCATAGAGGTTTCTTAAATTCTGCCACATTGCGCGTACTGATCTATACGCATTGACGAGCGTGTAATATGAGCAGAACCATACGCTAGTTCTGCAAATGTAAATTCGGTAGCCATAAACTTGTACAAGCTGAGGATAATCTATAAAACATTTGAAGTCGATGTTACATTGTCAGTCTTCTTAAAAAATCAAAAAATTGTGGTCCACAGTACATTTTCATACTATAATTACAGGTTTTGACTCTGCATTACAGTAATGACGATACTGACGAACCCTTAAAAAAGGCAAAACTAGTCTTTTAATACTATTATCTGAAATAGGAGGTCGTTCCTTATTTTACGGAGTACTTCTTATTAGCGGGTTTCAGACGTCATTATTTTATTCCGATATATTTTCGGAAATTTATTTTATTATATCCCTACATACACTTTAATCCCAATGACGTGCTTATATCGTACATTCTGACAAACAACTTCACAGATCGGTTTTCATACGGGAATAGTTTTGAACATATATGGGTTGTGTAGGCTATGATTTAAATGGTTAATCGCTCTAAACTTACATAAAAATGGGCAAGAATAATTATTTCAACAGTTTTTATCTATGACTAAAGTGTGTTTTTATTTTAAAATATTTTGCCATACTTAATTATGTAGAAGCTAAAGTAAACCTTGTCGCAAACAGCTGCGTCTGAACTAAATTATTAAGATCTAAAACAATGTTTCCATAACCTAATACTTCTGAACAAGCAAGCACGTTTTGAAGTTGTTTTCAGTTACATTGATCTTATATTTCATCACTTATATTATTGTATGAATAAAAATAGTGAGTGTTCATTTAAATGTTCAGTTAAATGTTCAGTTGAATATGCTATTCGCTCTTGAATATAGGATACAACTCGCAACTCAGCCCAAAATATCAGTCAATCCTAATATATATCGCACAGTACACCACAGATTTAAGTATTTGAAACACACCCCCACATACATTGAAGATAAATAGTTTTTAAATTTATAATCACTGTACCAGATCCGACCCAATTTGGATTTTTAAACTTAATCCTGGTCTGAAAAGAACCTGAATCTTCACACGTGTGATAAAAAATACGAATTTAACTTATAGCAATATATAAGTAAAAATGATAAACATTAATTACAGACTACTTGCATTAATTATAGATATATTGTTTTTCTCTAAGCTTCGTCATCACAAGTAAAACTGCAGGTTTAGGTCGGCAAACCTTTATTTTCATATTTTACATTATATCCTAATATACACCAACATAATTATCTGATATCAAAACTTTATACCCTATACCAAAGGGAATATCATATATATCCCTTTATACTGTTTAGTTATCTCAAAAGTTTGTGATATGCATTCACAGGATCAATCGTTTTGTAAAATATTTAAGAACACAGTTCTATACAGTTAAATAGAAAGGCACTTACCATTGTGGAATTCAGTTGATCCGCTTTTATAAAGTAACTACAGGCAAGTCAAACTTAAATGGAGTTTATCAACCATTCAATATTATTTACATTCATGGATAACTAACAACTGTCTGAAGTTTAACATTAACGTCAAGCACATAGTCACTATAACTAATAAGACTATAATTAGTAAGACTACATGGCTATTTATGGGCACATTCCAAATGTATTTGGCATTTCTAACATAGGATTCCTCTAAAGCTGATGCATCACGATGAAAATAACACTGAAAAATCCACACATTTAATTTCTCACTTCACCGCCATTACTGCAAGATCTTCGAAGTTGTGAAGGTCAAATTCCACAATCGTGACGTCAAAAGGTGTAGTGCGATCCCGTTGTTTTAAATGAAAAAACGCAAATGTTAGTTAAATTTTGAAGTGGTTACAATATGTCCAAGAATAGAATAGCATGGACTTGAAATAAAATTTACTTATAAATACTTTATCCTAAATAGTAGTGTATAAGGAATTTATTGAAATTATGTAAAATTGTGGAATCCAGTTTCGATTGGTTTACATGTCTAGCTGCTCGATAATAAAAATGTATTATTACTTTTTCTACATACACAGTATACAGTATAAGAAAAGTACTGTGACTGGTCGAAAATTCGAATTCGAGTGTCTGAGGGAAGACCACGTTTTAATCAACCCTGAATTTGCATTGAACGTGTTTGAGGTGATGTGTGTGTGTGTGTGCGCGCGCGCGCGCATGTATGTGCGTATGTTAGTGTACAGTAGTGTGCGTGTATGTGCGTATGCTAGTGTACAGTGGTGTGCGTGTATGTGCGTATGTTAGTATACAGTAGTGTGCGTGTATGTGCGTATGTTAGTGTACAGTAGTGTGCGTGTATGTGCGTATGCTAGTGTACAGTGGTGTGCGTGTATGTGCGTATGTTAGTATACAGTAGTGTGCGTGTATGTGCGTATGTTAGTGTACAGTAGTGTGCGTGTATGTGCGTATGCTAGTGTATAAGTGTATGTTAAGGTATGTGCATGTTAGTAAGTATGTGCCCTTGAGTCTGTGGACGAGATATCTCACAAATTAAATAAAGCGCTTCAAAGTCATTTGGTACGATTATTACAATCAGTGGATACTGGAAACCAACTGAATTTAAACGCAATCGAATGTTCGGAAAGCCTCTCTTAATTTCTGAATAAATTTTTGCAAAATATTTAAAAATCCAGACCTTCAATAACAAATAATTCATTATTTAAGACGCAATTTTGGTACAAAGAAAAGCATGAACCATTCTAAAATTATTGTACGATATACGACGGAATTTTTTTAAAATATCATCAAATATGTGAAATATTTATATATATATATATATATATATATATATATGTATATATTATTGTAAAAATATGCTCGTGGATTTACTCTTAGGTCGGTCCATTCATGAGAGAAGATACTTTTTAAATAGTTTTACATTTATTGTCAAATAATCTGTCAATATTCATTTCTTTCACAGTATATTAAGTAAATATCTATTACTTTCTGATGCGGATTTTGCTGATTATGAATAAGTTCTTCTGTTTGATCTCATAAGTTGCCAAAAGTATCTGATTTCAATACTGTTACGAAACGTATCTTCTAGAATCGTGTGTGTATACACACGATACAAGAACGAGATCAAGCTTCTGGATAACTTACATTTATTCACAAGTACAAAATAATCAGGAACAATATACACTCAAGCAGCACTTATATGCTCCACTAATTTCACATAATAAGCTAAAATAATTTTACAAAACAACGACTACTATTCTCAAGACATTGACAAAAGTCACATTTCACTGTAGCTGTTATATTGTTAACTCGTCAACTGAACTCCGATGAAGTAATGACTCCTATATATAGATTTTCCATAGAAAGTTCTGCAGATCTTTATATCTCAAAGAATAATCGTTTTATCGAGAAGTTTCTGGAACATTCTGGAAGTAGCCAAATTGGTTATAAATCGGCAAATCTGGCAATCCTTCTTCTAACTGAGAAATCCTGGAAATCCTGAGCTCACGTCATTCTCCCGTCCTACTAACGCCATAGACTGTGTTTTCTTAGACTGACCTTTGAGGCATCTTAAAGAGGAAGTCCCAAAGAGAAAATTGCGCGTTCACAACACTACCCCCCTCCTTAAGAGATCACGTTCAGGGCAGTATCAATCTACTGTGGTACAAAATATGTTGCTAATCTTTCGATATGGACAGCATTTGACTTGGCTGAAAACGATTTCTGGATTCGATGCACGACATTATTTATTATTTTTTTGATGACGTAGGGCCCGTCCCAATTATGCTGCAGTTTTGGCAAAAATCCTGGTCGTCGGCGAGGGATGAGCAGCCACATTTTGTCGCTTCCCTTGAAACGTACTTCATTAGCTTTGGTATCGTACCTTGCCCTCATTCTATGGGTAGCAATGTTGATCCTATTACGAGCGAAAGGATGAACCTCTTCCAACCTTGCCTGCAGATCTAGCACATATTCATCAGGCGATGAAGACACATCACATCGTCTTCCAAACATTAGGTCACGTGGCAGACGTAGATCCCGGCCAAATCGCGTTTTCGATGGAGAATGACCGGCTTATTTCTGAACAACACTTCTGTAGGCCAGTAGGTATAAAGGTAGGTGACGGTCCCACTCTTGCTGGTTTCTGGATACGAATATATAGATATGATTAAGAACAGTTCTTTTGAATCTCTCAACTGTGCCGTCCGATTGAGGATGAAGAGGAGTAGTTCTAGTGTTGTCCATACCGATTAGTTTGCACAATCCCTTGAATATGTAAGAGCTAAATTTCGTTCCCTGATCAGAAATGATGATAGTTGAAATCCCTTAAAGACATATCCAGTTCGGAGTTAGAACTTTACTGGTGGTTGTACACTCTTGGTCAGGGATTGCGTCTGTACAATATCAGCTGCAAGACCTCAAAAGGAAGCAGCAAGTTGTCAGACTTTTATTTTTCCATCCCATACGTTTGCTTCTGTGATAATGTCAAACTGCTCCCCAAAATTCGTGCAAGTGTTCCGTCTGCCATATGTAGGGATTTTGTTTTGCATACTTACAATATATAAAAATCCGAATCAGAAATTTGCGATTTTTGCTCAGCAGCCAGTAATCAATCTCCTTTTGAGCTTTTTTATATCTTGCGGCCCGGAACTATTGTCCTCTTGCACGGACTTAATGTTTTGTTTCACATCTTCTTTGATCTTTCCTTGTCCGGCTTTCATTTCGCTCTATATAGTTTTCATTTATTCTTTCTTTTCAGATTTTTTCCCTTCCTTTATTTCGGATAGCCTTTCGTTTACACAATTAATCCATTCTTTCACGGTTTCTTGTCTTACTTAAATCTATTTTTTCATCTTGTCTTGTACAGCTTTCATCTTGTCTTGTACCGCTTTCATAACTTCTGAAATTTCGTCTTCTCCGACTTTAATATTTTCTTCCATAGCTTCTTGACCGGCTTTCATCTCGTCTTATCCCGCTTTCATAGCTACTGCCTTCTCGTTTTGTCCGGCTTGCATAGCTTTTTCCATTTCGTCTTATCTAGTTTGCATAACGTTCATCTAGTCTTGTCCGGCTTGCGTAGCTTATTTCATCTCGTCTTGTCCGGTATTCTCTCTCGTCTTGTCCGGTATTCTCTCTCGTCTTGTCCGGTATCTCGTATTTCATAGCTTTAACCAAAGTCATCATCTCTTTCATCTGTTCCTCCGTAGTTTTTCTAGTCATTACCATATTAGGTTGTGCAGTACAGAAAATCCCACTCCTAGAACCAATTGTTACGAAACATATCCTCTAGAATCGTGGATGTATACAGGACTTGGTACAGATACAAGAACGAGTCCAAGTTTCTGGATAACTTGCGTTTATTCACAAGCACAAAGTAGACCCAACGGCCGTACCGTGCTGACAACACCGGTTCTCGTTAGATAACCGAAGTCAAGCAGCTTCCGGCGCGGTTAGTACTTGGGTGGACGACCACCTGGGAACACCGCGTGCTGTTGGCACATTTTGGGCTCGGTAGGCTGGTGGTTTGCGCGCTGGATTTGTAAGCTGCCAGAACTGCCGCCGTGTTCATGCGGAGTACGATCACGTTAAACATGTGGGTCCATAAGTCCTTCCGAGAGGTTGGTGGTAGGGGAAGGAGGGTACGGTCCCTGTGGATGCCTCCCCCACTGGGTTCCGGTCTAAATTGTGTGGCACTTCCCGGCCGTCCAAACAGTTACCTTACACCTTTCTGGTAGGTCGGACGGTCTGGGTCTCAACAACAAGAACAACAAGCACAAAGTAAACAGGAACAATATACAATCAAACAGCACATAAATGATCCACTAATTGCATAGAATAAGCGGAAATAATTTCACAAAACTACAGCTACTATTCTCAAAACATTGACAACAGTCACAGTTCACTGTAACTCGTATATTGTCAACTCGTCAACTGAACTCCGATGAAGTGATGACTCCTATTTATAGTCTCTCCAGAGAAACTTCTGGAAATCGTTATGTCTTAAAGGATAATCGTTTTATCCAGAAGTTTCTGGAATATTCCGGAAGTCACCAAATGTTGCTAAAATTGACCTTTCTTCTAACTAAGAAATCCTGGTAACCCTGGGCTCACGTCATCCCCACGTCCTGCTGACGTCATGGAGTGCGTTTTCTTCCCCTGGTCTTTGAAACAAACGAAAGATGAGACGCCAAAGGGAAAATTGCGCGTTCGTAACAATAGTTTGGCACCAGATAATTCGTCAATGGCTATATATATATATTGCGGGATCATAATTAAATGTCAGTTACATTTTGAGGAGAATTTTGCACTTGGGTAATAACCAAGTCATTCTATTTGGACTAATATGTTGCCAAAATCTTGAAATTTCAATTTAGATGATGTTATTCAATGCCAGAACTAGTGGTTATTGTACATCATAATTTCCCTTTGAAAGAAGTAAAAGGATTGCATTATGTATAAAGTTATGTACAGCCCACATCAGATTTTTTTATCGTACTGTTGCGTATGTGCGTGTTTGTATATCTCTTTGGACAATGTATGTACACTTTAGCTCAAGCATAAGCAGATGAAATGGCATGGAATTTGTCCATCTACGGAAACAGCCTTAGTGCCAGTTCTATATGTATTTTCTTACCCTTGTAAAATGTGGAAATAACCCAGAGTAATAAGCAGAAACTAAATTAGCAGGAAGATTAGTTTACATTTTATTTTGGTTTCAAGTTACAATTTTTTTTAATTTGTTTTCCAGTTGCGATTATATTTTTTAATTTGGAGACTAGTTGTATTTATTACTTTTAATTTGGTTACTAGTAGGTTTATGTTATTTTATTTATTTATTTTTGTACTTGGTGACTAGCTGTAATTATTTTAAAATACACTATGTCGCCGAATAGAAAAGGGTCATATTTTTAAATACCCAAACATCTTGTTACAATAACGTTCGTCACTATTTGATGTGTTATTTTGCTCCTATAGTGCTTTATGACATTATGAGTGCGAAACATGACATTTTTCATTTCGTTCCGGAAATATTCTCTTTCGGAAGCCATTTTTATTCCAAGGTTTTAATTCTGTACGAGTTTGCACTTTTCATGCAAAAAGCGTGAGATCTCGCTCCTGCAGATGTTCCGAGACAATTTATTATTTCTTTAATTATTGCCCAGGGCAGTGGTTTGGTTTCTGCAGACAGTGACGCGAGGTTGCCGCACAAATCCGTTGGATGCTACTTTAATGTCGTGCATGAAGTTGAAGGTCGAGGTGACCTGGATTCCACTTTTCACAGTAGAGGGACTCTCTTCGCCCTGAGTTTTCGTTGGAGAAGGAGCTTTTATTTCTCGCACCTGGAAAATTCGGACACAAAGGAATCTACGACCCAACGGCCATTTTTGTGTTTTCGGATTATAACTTTGATTCGGAAGGAATCTTATAATCCGTGTGGGCCAAGACAATTACTTTTATTTCTAAATTATTACTTATTCCTTTATTTGTTTCAGATCTAAATTCGGAAAATTCTGAACGAGCGCGATGACATTCTATTTGACTAGCTGTTGCATAGATTTCCCCATCCAAGTTTGCCAAGTCTCGAGATTTATCTGGATGTTCTACAATAATGACGATTGAATTCAGTCAAGGTGTTTGGATTATTTCCTCCAAGATCGTTCAGTGAGATTCTCAACTAAAAATCAACTAGTGCGTGTATGTGATAGACCCTTACAGTGGTGTTGAATTCAGATCTTCAGTGTTAGTCGCGCCGCTCTAAATGAGAACATTTTTGGTCTGGAAAAAGGAAAAAAC
Organism: Amaurobius ferox; assembly: GCA_951213105.1. Classification (NCBI taxonomy): domain Eukaryota; kingdom Metazoa; phylum Arthropoda; class Arachnida; order Araneae; family Amaurobiidae; genus Amaurobius; species Amaurobius ferox. The sequence continues at coordinate 129,609,246 of OX578148.1, forward strand.
CGATATCTAGTTCTGGTAACGTGAATGATTACTAAAAGTGAAATCTTCTTTAATATTCAAATTCCTCAAAATGAATATGGTTTTCAAATTAATTTCTATGAGAAATGTCGTGTGTCAATTTGTGTGAAAATATATTATTACATAGAATGATTGGATAGAGTCATATTACATAAGTTCAAAGGCCAAAATCTTATCTAAATGCAAGAAATTGGCCCAGGTTGTTTATCTTCATTATTTCTATAATTTTATTATATATATATATATATATATATTTAATTATTTCAATAAAACGAAGAAGTTTATTTTAGATAATTTGGTCTCGTGTTTTCCCAACTTGATGTGGTTACTTGCTTGTGTGCCTCTGTGTCCAGTTTGCATGTTGTAAACCTCGGCAGCCGGACCTGGGGTTATTGAAATTACATAACGCAATGGTATTTAATATCCAATTTGCTTCATTTGTGTGATCCTTGATTTCCGTCACATATTCATTCCCGTCACACTTTAAGTCTGGTGTGTAACACCTTTTCGCCGTGACATTTGATTAGGAAAAACTTGCACGCTATATCCATGATCATGTGGCGTGAATCTTGATCGCCCTGACGTTACTCAGGCAGCTGATGACTCAAAGTAGACACCGTGATTTCGTACATCAAACCAATAGCTTTGGAAACAAAAGACGTAAGAGGTGGGGCAGTCCAGTGGTTAGCGCGGGGGAATTGCACTCAGGTGACCCGAGTTCTGTCCTAGAGTTTACGAGGAATACGAGCACGTTTAATTTATGGATCTCCGTAAGCCCTTCTGAGAGGTTTCGAGAGGGGGGAACAGCCCCTGTGGATGCCCCCGTCTGGGTTCCGGTCGAAATGGAGTGGAGCTTTCTGGCCGTCAAAACAGATACCTTTTGCCTTCGGGTAGGTAGAAAGGTCTAGGTCGAAGAAGAAGAAGAAGGAAACTGAAGAAGATATAATCTGACTAATTAAAGCATTGCACCAACCTACCCTGTGTAATCAGCATGCAACTAAAGTCTGTCTCTGTGCTCGATCGTTAAACGGATGAAATTTAGTAACAACTGATAGATTAATTATCTGAAATATTCTTAATAATGTATTTAGCACTCAAGTTATTTATCATCTTTTCTAAATGAATGCCACTACATCTAAAATGTTTCCTTCATCCAAACTGAAACACATGCCAAAGCCCCTACATAGAGATCAAAATACTTCCAATCTACTCTATTTATTACTTCAATCGAGTTAAACTTTTCATTTGGCTGTTTTCTGGCACTAAAAGATCACAAAACATACTGTCGTAAATTAGTAAAGCATAGTAAATAGTAAATTACTAAATATCTAATAAACTATTAAAATAACCATGTGAAATTCGGGCCGTTACCCTATGATAATTGTATATGCAGATTTACCTTCCGATTTACTTTCTACCGCGTAAAACATTATAATATGTATCTGTTAAAGTAGCTAAAATAAAGTATACACGAATACAAATGGACCATTAATAGAAGTAGAAACGAACATAACAGCGGAAGTGTTATTACATGGATACTCTGAAATTTGCCAATGCCTATTTTGTGGGGGTTCTTTTCTGTAAAGTACTGAAAGTATCCCAATAGGCGATACATAGTAAAGATCATCGCAAAAAATCGCTACATTTTCTACCAAAATTATTTACATACATATTTCAAAAAATACTTTTACTATAAACATTTTTACCCTGTAAGAATATAATTTTCCAAAACAGTGTAGAGGAAAACATAATTTTAAAACATTTCCATCATATTTCAGTCAAATCAGAAATGGAAAGTATGGCAGAAAACATTTACCCACTTCCAGGTTAAGCATGAATGCTTCAGTTCAGATATTAAAATCAGATTTGTATGGATTCTTCTACTTCACGAATAAGTAAATGGGGATTTCTCGTGACCACTGTAACGTGATTAGCTATTGGTACTGAATATATTTTTCGTTTTTTCTGCAGAAATTAGCATGTTTGGATACAATTAGATTTTGATTGCTTAAAATGATCTGTGCTAGAGAAAATATTGCAGAATTCGAAAGTTACGTGAGAGATATTTCACTATAGCAAGGGCCTTTTACATAATTAATTAAAAAATGCCTAAAATTTATAAAATATGAAAGATTTTTTTTTTTTTTTTGTAAACGTGAGAAGGTATTTTTTTGATTAAAGAGAACTTAATAAATATGAAAATAATGTAACATTATGATAAATATGAAATATAATAAATATGGATGATAAATATAAATAAATATGAAATTTAATAAATATGAATAATAAATATGAATAAATATGAAAATAACATAACTTTATAACTTCGATTGAAATCAATAAATGGCTATTTCTTTAAATAAAATTATATTCAATAGATATCTCAATAGACAAGTCAAATGTGTCTATCCAGTGCTGGAATTATAGTTTCTTAAGCAAAATATGTAAATAATATATATGAAGTGCCCTGCCAAAATTTTAGTTTTTCAAACCTAAGATTATTCCAGCTGAAAAATAATTTAAGAAAATATCATTGTATTCCTTGGGGCTTCTAAAAATTTTGGTTTCTCAAGGCTTAGTTGTCCGGAAACTGAAATTTGGGGATCAAAAATTTAATTTTGACACCCCCTCCAAAATAAAAGCTTTCCCATACACACTTTATTATTTTTCGGCAGTTTTGTAGAAAGCCAAATTTGGCATATTTGGTATTTTTTTTAATTTTCTATTTTTTCTTTTTCAATCACAAGTTTTCTTAACTTTTAGTCCGCCATACGAAATTGAAAAGAAAATACTTTCAGATGCGTGGAAATTATTTGATAAACCATTCACAGCTTCAACTTATATTAAAAAATCGCTAGAACCTTAAACCATTCACATTTCGCGTGCTATTTCCCGCTGTGTAGTGATGCCAATAGCGAAGTGAAGCTATTATTAGTCACGCGTTTGACCTCGCCCTGGGTACCACCTTGAACTTTATACGGCGCCGAGTTTTACAAATTTAGTAAAACAGTTATATTTATGTTTATGTTTAAATATTAATGTATATTTGTTTAAAAATGGTTTTCATATTTATCGATAAAATCAGTTTAATGAGTCATATATAACCTAAGATGTATAATTAAAATAACAATTATTATTTAATCCAGATATAATAATTAATAATAAATAATTAATTAGCGCATTTTCTAATTTTACATGATTTTATAGTCGGATTGCGATGCGAGATTACGAACATTTCCAAATATGGAGATTGAATCTTTTATATGTGGTATGGTGGATTAATAGAATCCAGACGGTTTCTATTTAACGTTCGAAAAACGTATATACATAAACATATTTTTAATACCTTTATTATAAAATTGTTAAATTTTTTATTATATATAATTCTAATTATTCTTAATATATTTTCATAAAATATTATAAAACCTTTTTTTTATTTTCCTGCAAATATATATTAACTGAATCTATTGTCAAGCTCCAACTTACTATTTATTTACTATTAAATATTCATTCCATACTATTTGACAAGCAATTTAACGCTTATTTTAAATTTTCATAAATATCATCTGTGTTCAATGTCGGGAATTCAGTTCTTTGTATTATACCACTCTTATTTACATACACAGATTGTATTACAAGGATTTTTTTTATTCTTTTCAAGAAACTGTTAAATTATTCATCGAGCTCAAATGATGCAGTCGGTATATTTCATTATTTTCTTCCCAGAAATCCACGATACTCGTCTTCAAATAAAAATAAATAATGCATAAAAATATCTTGTAAAGAGTCTTGCAAATCCCAATTGAGATATAAATTCAGTATAAGAAATATCATGTTTCTCATTTACGTCCCAAACAAATTTGAATATTACAATCTGATTTAGTTTATGATGTACAATTCAAAATTAAGAAACATAATTAACATATATAACAAATATTTTACAATATAATATAAATCAATATTTAAATTGCTTTTAATTACACATGACATTTACAAAAATAGTAAATATGAGTACATTTATATACTGCATCAAAGACAGAGAGGTATTTTAATAGGTAAGCAAATTTATTGTTATTAATTGCAGAAATAGAATCGATGTCGGACATGCTAAGCCAGTTCGGTGCACTCCTAAATCTTACAAGTTTACTGTTAAAATAAGTATCTTAGAATTTTGATAATGCATAGTTTTGATGTCTATTTTCCCCTAGTTTGACATTTTGAATATTTGAGTTATTTCGCACTAACAAATTTTTATATTGTTTCTGGTTAAGTTGACCAACCAGGAACCGGACTACCTAGTGACTGTTGGTAAGACTGGAAAATTATTTCGGGCCTCTTGTAGAATAAAGTGGAGTAAACAATTCATGAACCCTTAGTGTTACCAGAGAAAATGTCGATGAGGAGTAAGGACATGTTCGTGCACACAAATCGATATTCGATACTAAGGTGTCGATAAGGATCTTTGTAAGAACAACCCGAGATAAGTGGTGCTCCTGCAGTCTTACCAAAAGTCGGCTGTAGTTGAATCCGGGTAAGATAAAACGTTGTTCATTTTTATATGAGTACGATGGAGCACTAGTTTCACATATATATTCCCAAGCATAATAAGATGCGTAGTATCCAAGTTACATTGAATGGAGTTGTACAATACTCTAGATTTTAATTATACATAATCTTTATCTAACCAACCAGTAGCTGGCTCTGTTCTATTTCAGTTAATAAATGAATTTTACATTTCAAATCCTTCTCTCATATACTTCATTTTCTATGCACAGCACATGCAGTCTTTATTGTAGTGACTCCAAGATTTCTCAAACCATTGAAATAGCTGTTTGTTCATGAGCTTGCAATGAGCTTTCTGGAAAGCGTTTGCACCAACAAAATTAAGAATATGGTATCATCAAGCAGAGATCCCAAGGGTTATCTTTCGGGTTTGCTTCAGTAATTTATAGCCATATCCCGCACTTCAGACATGTTAGATTTCAGATTACTGTCGTAACTCATAATTCATCGCAACTCGAAGCAATGCATTTTCTCGTTTAGTTGTGCATGTACTAAATGCAGTCATTGAACATGTACAACATGTGTAAATACAGTATTTAAAACTAATAATAAAGGCTTACTAGACTGCCAGATATAAAAATGTAGAATTCAATTTATTGCAAGAAATTTGAAATATAAAATATGCCAACATTAAATGTTGAATGCTCATCTAAGACTAAACAGAATAAGGTTTTGGATAGATGGATAAATTTATAATAAACTCCATAAAAATTAAATTAGTATTCTGAAAACAAAAAATAAAATGAATAAAAAGTTATCTCTTCCATTTTCTCTCCTCAATATTTCAAAATCCCTGTTTTCGACTTGTGTGTTTTCTCCCGCCATCTGTAGAAATATCAGACAATTTCTAACTATCTGACTCGATCACAATGAATAAATGTTGTAATGAGATTCAATCCTCTAAAAGAATGGACTATAAGAAAGGCTACTGTTGGTTGACACATATCACCCGACACGTTGACATTTCTGAAACAGTAGACAGTCAAGCTAAAAAGTGCTTTAAATGCAGCGCATAAGTAAATAATGCATTAACGAAAACCAATGGGAACTCAGACATATTTAAACAGCGTACTTTCCCTCCATCACCAAGAACGAAAATAAAAATATGACATCACAGGGGGAATGAATATGTGTGTTCCCACAGATAGTCTGAAAATGCAGAGAGATTCGATGCTAAAACAGAAGGCAATAAATACGTAAAAACTTCAACTCTGTTCGTGTTTTACGAGAGTGCGCCGAAGTACTGCAGTGGCTTCACGATACGCAGAAATAAACGGTGAATGCTAGCAGAGTTCTGGTCATGTCATAACTGAAAAAGTGTTTAAAAATATGGTTCACCAGTCAGTGCCATATCACGCGTAGTGTTCCAATGCATCTATACAAATGTGATTGATGCGTTCACCGCTTCTTCCCAAACTGCTGTATCCATTTATTTATCCATGTTAAGATAGGACAGATATAGTACTTACAAATTAATAATAAAAATAATCCGTAAGGAACGAGAACTCTACAATGAATACAATGGAAATTCTTAGAAATTAACACACGACTGTATTTATGTAATATTAATTAATTCGATATATATATATATATCTATATATATATATATGGTGTATGAGTTACATTTATTGATTGCAGTTTATGACTTAATCAAGATATATAGATATAAATAAATTAAATAATTGATATATGTTAGTGTTCTATGTGTTGAGTGTTATTCCTCAGTGATCGAGATTCCGGAGTTTTTCATACTCCACCCTAAGCAACGGCATCAATGGTGAGCCCTTTTACTTAAATAATGTCTCGGACGAATTACCTTATGACAACACATTTTGCTGAAAAATTAAAATCGGACTACAATTTAAACCCTTAACAAAAATTGAAACGCCATCTCTGTTACGAGTAGCCACTGTTCTAGCTACATGTTTAAAATCTTTGTAATCCAAAAGAGAAAAAGCCAACATTATGGCATAAAACCGATTACAGTAAATATCCAGGCTTTTAGCATGACGACTATTGATTATTAATACAATATTAACATCACATATGTAATTACAAGAATTCTTAATGTCACTTGTACAAAAGATTTAACTTCCGTAAGTTACTCAGAGCGATTGCTTTACTCGCTCCTTAGGGTAATTATTTTCAAGCGGACGAAAATACAATTAATTTATTTGTGAATCTTAGTGCATCTCTTAATACAAATTTTTTATACGTAAAACCTGATTTAAAAGAGTGTCATTTAATATTTTTATTTTTACATTTTGAAAACGAGTTCTTTTTTCTATAAATGTCTAAATTTGCTTTTATTATTAGTTTTATCATTACATGTTCTATTACTAATAAAACACATTGTTTGGATATAAAGCTAACGATAATAGAAATTTACTTTCTTTAATTTAGAATTATTAAGAATTTTAATTAGGTCGTCTATATAGAGACGCATAAGAATTCAGAATCTGGAAAAAGATTTTGCATAAAAATATACTTATCAATTTGTGAAAATCCACAATGATCCTTACTTCTTGTAGAATACTCGCTCGCTGCTGTCAAACGAATGTTCCTTGATCTAACAAAGTATTAAATAATATGAACTTAAGAAGTAAATTTGACAGATATGGAGTAGTTCTTATGCAACAATGTATTACTTAATGCTAACTTTAAAACAATAATGTACATCAATATTATAACAAGGAAGATCAAGTTTCATAATCATGCATAAAACATTGATTATGAAATAATTTTCAACTGAATTAAATATTACTCACATTTTAAGCTTCTTTAAAAATTACCATCGACAAAAATGATCTTAAAACTTTATCGAAAAAATACAATGTCAGTGACTTAAAACGAACTTTATTTAAATAACGTCCTCGAAAGTATAATTTCCCATGCTTTCTCAATTAATATTACGTTACAATTACAATATTTCATTACTATAGAAACTACATCGTATGTTTATTTCAAGTTAAATTAGTTCTTCGAAATTGTTGTAAATATGATAAAACATTTCATTTTATAAATCGTCTGCCTGTCCGTGTAAAATCAATAAATATGTCATTTATATCACTTACATTTCAGACAACAGAGCTAAATAATTTAGCTCAAATAAAAATCAGCAATTCTTATATAACTCACCTTATAATAGGTTGATTTGTTTACATTCTGTATTCTGCAGCTTGGCGTTAAAGTTAGGCTTTGTTGTAGGAAAAAAGAAAGTTTAGAGCTAATTTAAAATCAAAAATATTATAATTGCGTCGGCATATAATTTAGATAAGATAATATGCAAAAATAAAGCTGTTTTATGATTTATGTAACACTGCAACACTTAATATAAATTAAACATTATACAGCGGGAAAAAATTGAAGCCCTGTTTTATTTTGCAATGAGCCACCTGATCTCTTGATATAATATGGGTGTATTTTTTATTTCAATTTTTATTTGAGAGACTACCCAACATATTTTGCTGACATTTTTCTTACGCATTTTATGTGATAATTTAAATATTTCCTAAAGTATTTTAAACAATTTGTGAATTTTAACTCCGCTTAAAAAATGACTGAAAAATTCAGCCTCTTAGGGTAATTTATTTCATATTTTCGATTCGGGTTAATTCCGAAGGTAATCGGATGTAATTCATTTTATTTCCCTAACATCCTGCAGACCGTCTCAATAACATACTAAAAGACCATTTCGATAAAGTCACTTTTACGGCAGTCATCGTGCGATCGAACAGACAGACAGAATAACCAAAGGCATAAGCACTTTACAACTATTATGTAAAATGCTAATAGCGCGTATGAATCATACATATGGAGCAGCAGATTCAATGTACTACTTAAATAAATGCCTTCTAATAAAGAATACTTTGAAGACATCGCAGAGCTATAGCAAATTAGGATTTAATTATAATAGCGATCGAGCTACTCACCGAAGACAGTTAGTCAAATAGCGTACAATAAGTTATACAACATATCAATAGTTATGTAACATATCAATATAATTAGTTATATAACACATCAATAAGTACAGTACACTTCAATCAAAGGATAAGGAAAGGTTAAACAACGTGTTAAAACATAAATAAAATAAAATAATTGCATTTGTGGTTAAGGGGATGGTGAACGTTGAAATGAGCAAAAATCGACAAAAAAGTTTCTTTTTCTAATATGTGACATTATTATACGCATTTAACATTTTGCTTAAGGGTGGGACAGCGTCCTGCTGCAGCAGGTGCAATGTGTCTGCCGGCGATTGCCATGGCCGCCAGTGTCTGCAAAGGGGGTCGAAATGTTTGGGATAGGGTATGTTAAATACCTGTCCTTTTAAGACGTTCTTCGTTTGGGATGGACGCTGTCCCACCCGTAAGCAAAAGGTTAAATGCAATTTTTTCGAAACGGAATTTTCAATGGTTTTTCAATTTTAAAATGCTCCATGTGTCTTAATTTTTGTTTGAGATGCATGAAATTTGGTAAGAAGACATCTTTCATACTTTTTAATGAAACTGGGTATGCATTTTATAACTGAACTTTATTAAGCTAATTAGAAGTGAATAATAACGTAATTAAATGATGAAAATGACGTTTTAATGCAGAAAAATATTTTTAAAAAATTAATTTTCTAAAGGATTTAAAATTGAATACTCAAATTCATTCATAATGTATTTGTGAGTGATCATAATGTAAAATTAATCAAAAATGTAAACAGATGGCACGCAAGGAGCATTTTCAAATTTTTGTTAAAAAAAATTAAATTTAAAATAAAAATACGAAATTATAACAAAATTGAAAAAATTGAGTGGTATTTTATATAGTAATGTTAAGAAGAATATTTATACACATTTTAATGTTTCTAAGTCAAATAAATAATAAAAAATTCAACATCCACACCGTCCCCTTAAGCACATTGCTCAAGTTTCCTTAATATGCAACATAGTTTTATTAGTATTCGCATACATTCTATTATCCCATTCAGTTATATTTATGAAACAGTATTTAAGAATACCAATATGAAGGCCGTGTCCTGAAGTCACATAACCACAATAAAATACTTTTGCTCTGATACTGTATGACCTTTATCCAATAACTTCAACAAACAACTTTATAGGAATTCAATAAATGCTTGTACTCGAGAGTGGCTTTCTGATATTTCCAAGAGTCACCTTCAGGACAAAGAAAAACTTCATATTTATTGTAACAGATGTTTACTTTTCTATATTTGGAACATTTCATCACAACTAAAATACAAACAGAAGTCAAAATTGTGAAATGCCTTTTAGTATCTAGAAGAAGAAGAATTTGCTGGCAAAGGGTAAGTTAAAACACTGGTTACATACCAAGTTAAATATTTTATATTTTTCTTGACTAAATTTATGCTCAAATCGCTATGTATTTATGATGTATGTTATTAGAATGCAATTTATATTAAGAATTATGTTGTTTTAATATTATACCGGTGGAAAATTATTTTGCTAATTTTTTATAAAATAATTTGGTGATATATATATATATATATATATATATATATATATGTGTGTGTGTGTGTGTGTGTGTGTGTGTATGTGTTATTTGAAAGGTTAACAAATTAAAAAAATCTTACAGAAAATAAATTCTAAAAGTCTCACAAGTATGGAAAATTACGCCTACGAGATACATCTGTAAGATATTTTAATATGTTATATCTTTTAAATTTGTTTACTCACACTAACCTGATAACAAATTTATTTCATTAACATATTAAGATAATATCCAAAATATATCCACACCTAAATATTTAAGATACAACGTCATAAAATATTAATTCAAAATTGCAAAAACTAACAATGAAAATAAAATTCCGATGTGCTCAGGACATAACTTTTACTACCTAATTACGAGTTTCACTATTATGGGTATACTGTATTACAATACAGAATGTTCTTATAGCTCGATATGTTTGAAAATCTTGCTCATTTCTTTTTATCTATTAAAATAAGCATCCAAACTGCGAAGATTTTTTTTCTAGAGTACACCCATCTAAAAAATTAAAATGCTTCATGTCCTGGAAAGCTGGGAAAATAATGACGTGCTAAGGTGTATTTAGGTGAAACTTACAAAATACTCACTATTTTGATTGCGAAAATGCCCAATGTTAATTATTATTTTTGCTCGTATTTTATGGTAACAAGAGTGGGATGCATCTATAAAACTGTCGAATAGCAAAGTTCTGAAAATAATAATATTTTATTTTAAATAAAAAAGTGTTACAAGAATTTTCTAATTTTGTAAATTTTTAACATAATTACATTTCTTTCATTTTCGATGAAAATGCTCAAAAATTAAAATTACTTCCCAGTTCCAATTATGTGTAAAATGAATTACCTGTATGATATTCAATTAAGGAAATTAACTTATGGGATATCATTTGATTTGCTTTATTTGTTTGATAGATATCGTGCCCACAGTCGCATCGTTGAGAATTGTCAGCAAACGCACTGGGAATCCAAAGAAGCATGGGTTTACATTTGCTTTGGTAATAAAATCCCTTCCCCATCTCACTGCCAGTATTGATAGGAAGTTATTCTGAGGAGCTTATGATTTCCTTCGCAACTGACGAGTCTTATGTTTTGTAGTGAATAAATTCATCTCGGTTAAACATATTGTAAATCGTAGATAACCTAACCAGTAGAAGGTGCCTTTCTATCTTTCATAGTATTAGAACTGGGGATAACATCTCACTCTGAACTCTCGCTTTGACTTCGTGGTATTGACGAGAACATGTCGGAAATATTTTCTAATTAATTACTTTTCTTGGCATTCTCCTCGTCAGCTATTCATCAATTTAGGTCCACGTCTTCGTTTCCTACGCAAATGGGATTTTAACGTCGACCTTCGTGCATTTCAAAAGTGCCGATATCCTCTTTTAATTATTTCGTGAAAGTAGGAGCCATCCGAAGAAAACCCAAATGTTTATGCCCAACCCACCTAAGAAACATCTTTGGGTCATTTTGAAGTCACTGTTATCAATCTATTATATGGGTTATCTACGTTGCAAACACGGTAGGTAACATTACTGCAATCTTAGAACAAAAGAAAACCTTATTTTCCAAACAGTAGTTGGCCTGGTATGTAGTATCACAGTTTAGGTTCCTCTCAAAACTCAAAACAGTGATTGGTAGCAAAGCTAACACCGCAGGGCATCAAATATTTATAAGCAATCAACTTGACGGAAACATCTTGTTTTTAATTCATCTGGACTCTCGAGAGTTTGACCGATATTTGCATGTAGAGGCCCCTTATTTTTCAAGCAGTAGTTGACATGGCATATAGTCTAACAGTTCAAAACTCAAAACAGTGATTGACAGCAAAGCTAACACCGCAGAGAATCAATTACTTATGATCAACGAACTTGACGGAAAAACCTTGTTTTCAATTCATCTAGACTCTCGAGAGTGTGTTCGATGTTTACATGTAGATGCACCTTATTTACCAAGCAGTAGTTGATCTGGCATGTAGTCTAACAGTTCAAGTTCTTCTTAAAACACAAACCAGTGATTGACAGCAAATCCAACACCGCAGAGCATCAATTACTTATGATCAACGTACTTGACGGAAACACCTTGTTTCTCATTCATCTGAACTCTCGGAAGTTTAGTCGATGTTTGTGTGTAAAGGTCCCTTATTTACCAAACAGTAGTTGACATGGCATGCAGTCTAACAGTTCAAGTTCCTCTCAAAACTCAAAACAGTGATTGACAGTAAAGCTAACACCGCAGACCATTAATTACTTATGATCAACGAACTTGGCGGAAACACCTTGTTTTTAATTCATCTGGACTCTCAGGAGTTTGCCCGCTGTTTGCATGTAGAGGCGTTTGGGACAACATCGCCTTTAAGTTTAAAAATAAAAATATATACACTGGAATAAATATTTTATTCGTATTCAAGAATGCTTCAGACGTGTAAATCCATCCAAATTTATTTGATAGTTATATATTTGGCCTTATCGCTCTATAATACTTTCACATATACTATGTATTATAAAGTAAAACACATCGTATGGACGTCAAAAGTAAAATGCAAACCCACATCCCATTTACCTTTCTGTCAGAGGTTTATTTATATTCAGGATATAAAACAGGTTTTACAGACAAAAGCAAAATATCTCCATTTTTCGAATGTTTGATTTTTTTCAATAATTGTAAATACATTTACAAAAGTATTATTATCTTGCAGGAAAGCTATTGAACATGATATTTCCATTTATTTGGTGACGTCGGAGGTTGGTGAGCGTCCGCGAACAGAGGGCGGTCCAAACAGAATCATTAGTAACGGATAAAATAGTAACGGGACAGTAAAGGATAACTTCTAGTTACGTATCTAGTAACGGCATGAAAGAGCTCGCAAAGAGGATATCAGCGAGTAGAAGCGATATAATAGGCTTGATGAAAGTTAGCGAGCAGCGTTGGAGCCTCCTAGTCTCATAAAAAATAGAATATTTTATCAGATTGTAACTAAAATAGGAGACGACATAGGAGACGCAGTATTTTGAATTACCATTCAAAATTGCAAAGCTTTTGATGCAATTGCAGGGTACTTTGCTTGACAGAACATTTTTAATTCTAAAATTTTGTGAGCGTCAACACATACATATAGTTTTTTACTTTCCTTATATACATAATGTATAAGGAAAGTGTTGTGACGGGGTCGAAAATTCGAATTCGAGTTTTCGGCGGGAGAGCACGTTTCAAGCATCCCTGATCACGAATCGAACATTTTTGAAGTGATGTCTGTGTGTGTGTGTGTGTGTGTGTGTGTGTCAGTGAGACTGTGGAGACGATAACTGACGAACGAATGGGCCGATTCGAACGAAATTTGGTACAAAAATCACAATCCGTAAACACTGGAAGCCTATTGTTTTTATACGCAATCGAATGTTCAGAACCCCCCTAAATTTTTGAGTGAAATTTTGAAAAATTCGTCAAAAAATCAAAACCGCTAATAAATTTACGCAAATAGACATTTTTATGTAATTTTTCATTATAAAACGATTGACATAAATTTTAGAACGCTAACATAAAGCGTTCTCGAGATATTGCACATTTTTCAAAAAAATTATCAAAAAGTCATAAAATAAAAAAAAATATTTCCTATTGAGAACCATGTTTACTTTTCATGTGTAACACCATGCGATAAATTGGGTGACATCATTCTCGTGGATCTAGCTCGTTCCAGTCATGAAAAAAGATACTTTGAGTAATACTTTTGTATTTGAACGCAAATTGTTATTTATCTGCTGTAAGAATAACTTATTTCTTCGTCCATAATGCTTGGCGAAATTTTGGCGATGAATTTGGCGAGATGTCGCCAACTTGGCAACTTTTTTAATTGTTGCCAAATTAACAAAAATCTCGCCAAATGGATAAAAACGATGCTAACTCAATCAAAATTACAACTAATTGAAGAAAATTCACTATCTTGGAAAGAATATAAGTATCTACTATAAAAATAACATGTTTTAAACTGTAAAGGTAGTAAATTCATTGCATTATATAAGGAAAGCCATGTGTTGCCCACATCAAATTTTTTAATATAGAGCGACAATGTACTGAGCTTAGAATCGAAAATAGTCGTTTTATTCTAAAAGTGGCTCAGTTAGATTCTGTTCCGTGGTCGATACTATAAATATTTAGCTTTCACAATCACCGCGAGGCTTTTACTGGGCCTGAAAATACTCTTAGACCTCTTTTATTTTTTCTGAGAGAAGAAATCAAAAATCCTGTTTCTTGAAATTTTATCATACTATAAGAATGTATATATCGTTCTAGTACAGCATATATAGGGCTTCTCAAGGATTTGGAAAGATTTGAGTTTCATTGTATTTCCTCCGCCATCGGAGGAATCGAAAATCAAGCTCTGTTAGGTTCTGTCCCATGATTAGGTTCTGATCCCAATTATTGTGCAGCATTCTAAGTCACCAATCTGAGTCTGAAATATTTACCGAAAACATCCCTCCCGGAGGGGGGCAAAAATTCGGCTCCGTTAGGTTCTACCCAATGGCGGATTTTATGGAGCTGCACATATTCAGTTTTTTAGATTACCGGATGGATTCTGGAAGGTGCGGGAAAATTAAGAAAACAACTTTGTCGATTTTAACACAGATTTGTGTTGTTTATATTAATTGTTAACACCACTAAATATACTTTAAAATATATATAATTATTCGAAACGTATAATTTATGCTATTGGTTCCCTATAAAATATATATCTGGAATCGCTGGAGAACGCTCCTCGCCCTCCCCCCGCTCGCCCCCCCCCCCCCCCCCCCCACAGAAACAGGAAACACACAATTATCTGTTGTTATTTGTAAGGAAGAAAATCTCATAAAACATCCTCAACATCTATAACATGTTTGTTTCTTTTCGAGTGTTAGTATTAATGTCACTGTTCAGAAATTAAAAGCAGATTTATAGGGTCCCGTTTATTCTCAGAACGAGAAAATGGGAATATGTCGTGACTATTGTAATATGATTAGCCATTTGTTCCGAAACCGTTTCTTCCTGTAGTACAAAATGTTTCAGAATATAGATGACTTCTGACTACTTGGAACAAGATGCATTAAAAGGAAATATTTAAGATACTTATCTGTTTCGCAACTCGCGTTTGCAAGGATTTCTTTACAAAGCATTTTATATATTTTCTTGCTATTCTGAATAGTGTCATGAAAAGTTTAATTTACTCGAAAATGTTAAACATGGATTATTTTATAAGCATACGATCTTCTCAAATACGCTGCAATATAAGTTACGTCTATGTGCGTTACGTTTAAATACGTTATGCTATAACATGGAGTTGAATGAAATCAATAAAATGCTTAACTGATAACCAATTATCAATCGTATCTGCCCATAATCCCCGCATTCACGTGAAGTACGGGTACGTTAAATATGTAAGTGTGTGAGTCCTACAGATTAATTAACTGTAGTCCCCTCTCCACTGGATTCTGGTCTAAATTAGGTGGCACTTCCATGCCGTCTAAAAGGCTACCTAAAGCCTTCGTGTTGGTCGGACGGTCTGGGTCAAAGAAGGTGCAGAACATGGTACTATATGATCATATTAGTGTGCACGAAACACATTATAGGAATAATTTTAGAATTTTACTTAGAGAAAAATATGAAAAATAACTTCAAAAGAAGTAACGATTCGGGCTTTATTGAAAAATATTGAAAATATGCATCGTTGAAAAAGATAAGCGTCAGTATTACATTAAAGTGACTTCTGCCCGATAACCGAATCCTTGCATTATTATAGAAGAACATTGCTAATCATGTGTCGAACACTGTATATTATTGTATATTTATATCTTTGAGCTGTGGACATAAAAATATGTTGATTGCATACATCAAAATTAAATTTAGAATTTCCAAATATTGTTAACTACTATAGATGGAGAGTAGTTTTATCAATTAACTTGAGTAGAAAACTTGATATTTGAATGATGTCCTTCCTCAATCTCAGTAATGAAAAAAAAATCTTACATAAATTTATTTCGATCAATGAATATAGATTTATTAGAGAAAGCAATAACAAAAAATAGATTAATTAAAGAAAACAATATCAAAAAATATATTTTTTAGAGAAAATAATAACAAAAATAAGATCTATCTTATAGGTTGATATCACAGACTCTTAATTGGATCATTGTCCTCACCAAATGCTATAAGTATACCGAATTGCTATAAGTATACCGAATTGCCTGATTCTTTTGAGATAGTAAAGAACCACACGTAGTAGTAACTTCTAAGGAATTATATGTAGATTTTCGGTTAAAATCTACTTCGATTCATTATTTTCATGTGTTATATTTTCTATATTAGATCCATATAGTGTAATATCTCAAGAGCGGCGCATCACCATCATCTACCCATTAATGGATTGATAACATGACTTTTCAATGTTTCAGCTCTACAATAAAGCGCTCAAGGAATGAAAAAGGTTGATATTGGTTTTTAAATTAAGATTAGCAGCTCCCAAAACAAAACACGCCATTTGTACATGCATTTAGTAAAATGGTGATAGAATGAAAGAGTGGGGAGATCGCTTTGGCCGAATTTTTTTTTTTTTTTTTACCCAGCCAGGCCCAAAGATATATTTAGTTTTCTAAAACAATTCTGAGCGTTTGCAATTCTTATTTTGATTTCTTCATCTGCTCCACCCTTTTTGTTCAACAGTTCTGCTAGTTAAGTAAAGCTATTTACATCGGCAATGGGTACATCCACTTGTTCTACATTTTCAGAAGGTTTTTCATTAATTCGTCAAGCATTTGTTTTATATATTGATTCGTAAACCAGTTATTTTAGCAAACTTGTTAAGCCAATTCGTTTTCTGTTGTAGAACACAAAATCTAGAGGCCAAAAAACACTGCCGTCTGCTAAATTAAAATCTTCTAAAAATGATGCAAATTTCCATCTAATGCAACTTATATAACTTTTATGATATATTTTTGCTTTCGCTGCAATACATGGTAATGTATAGGGAAAGTATTGGAATCATGTCGAAACCGCAACTCGAGTTTTCGACGGATCTACACGTTGCAAGACCTCTAGAATACGAAAAAACTATTGTCTGTGTGTTTGTGCAATGTATGTATCCACTCTAACTCAAAAACTAATGGACCGAATTTCATAAAATTTGGTAGACAAGTCACTTGTATATGATCCTGGTGTTGATTAGTTTTTAGTATGATTCGTAAAAACAGAACCCATCTTTTTTCGCTATATGGCCAATGACAATTTCATTTATACGCTCTAGCTAAAATACTAATTGACCAAATTTCACAAAATTTTGTAGATAAGTTGCTTGTTGGATAATCTGGTGCTGATTAGAATTTGGTACGATTCAGAAAAGAAAAACCCGTCTTTTTTGCGAAATGTCCCGCCAAAATTGCCAAAATCTAAAAAAAAAAACAATTCTGAATTTTCTAAAACAATTCTGAGCGTTTGCAATTCTTATTTTGATTTCTTCATCTGCTCCACCCTTTTTGTTCAACAGTTCTGCTAGTTAAGTAAAGCTATTTACATCGGCAATGGGTACATCCACTTGTTCTACATTTTCAGAAGGTTTTTCATTAATTCGTCAAGCATTTGTTTTATATATTGATTCGTAAACCAGTTATTTTAGCAAACTTGTTAAGCCAATTCGTTTTCTGTTGTAGAACACAAAATCTAGATAATATTTAATGCAACTTATATAACTTTTATGATATATTTTTGCTTTCGCTGCAATACATGGTAATGTATAGGGAAAGTATTGGAATCATGTCGAAACCGCAACTCGAGTTTTCGACGGATCTACACGTTGCAAGACCTCTAGAATACGAAAAAACTATTGTCTGTGTGTTTGTGCAATGTATGTATCCACTCTAACTCAAAAACTAATGGACCGAATTTCATAAAATTTGGTAGACAAGTCACTTGTATATGATCCTGGTGTTGATTAGTTTTTAGTATGATTCGTAAAAACAGAACCCATCTTTTTTCGCTATATGGCCAATGACAATTTCATTTATACGCTCTAGCTAAAATACTAATTGACCAAATTTCACAAAATTTTGTAGATAAGTTGCTTGTTGGATAATCTGGTGCTGATTAGAATTTGGTACGATTCAGAAAAGAAAAACCCGTCTTTTTTGCGAAATGTCCCGCCAAAATTGCCAAAATCTAAAAAAAAAACTAAATAGTGTATACTCAAATGTATCAATTAAATTATTGTTTTATACGCAATTTTTGAAAGGAAAAATAATATAACATAATCCATTATACTTCAGGACTAACCGTTCTCATGATATTTGAGATTTCTTGCATTTTTGTTATGCAGATTTCTGAAAAATGTCGAATTACCATATACAAAAACAAATTGAATTAAAAATGCAATTTTAGTGTTATTTGGTTCTATTAAAGTCAACCTAATGAATTATTAAAGAAATAAAGGAAATATGAATCTACAGGGAAGGAAGTCTACAGGGAAAGTCATGTGCTGCCCCCATCAGATGTTTTATTTTTTATGATTGGCTGTGTATTCATTTTTACCAAAAAATGCGTGCTTTTGAAAGATTCCAGACATTAACTGTATAAGCGAACAGATGTACACAGAAATAAAAAAGAACATGTCTGATTATTATTTAGAAATGTTCAAAACATGTAAACTAATCAAAATTTGAAAGTCATATTTTTGAGTATGCCTATCCTATACATGTTATGCATTGTAGAAAAATTATTAATAATGATAATAATAGTGAAATTGGAAGCATCGAGTGAACTATTAAAAACATTCTGCTGGCATTCTGGATGGCAAGAATTCTTATTTAGAGATGTTTAAAATATGTAATCCAATCAAAAATTTAAAGCCATGCATCTGAAACCATTACAATATTCATCCTATACATGGTATGCATTGTAGAAAAATTAGTAATGATGATCATAATAGTGAAAATTGAAAGTAAAGAGTGAAGTATTAAAAGCTTTCTGAAGGTATTCTGGGAGTGAAGATTATGTAGAACTAGGACATCCATGTAATCCTAGTATGCATAAATTATATAATATCAGGAGTCGAAACGTGATTCCCCATCTATTATAAAAATGTTGATTGCAATTAATTAAATGACATAGTGCGGTTTTCGTTAAAATGATGTATCTAAATTCAAGTATCTACGACAGAATAAGTTTCGAAACTAAAATAATACTGGATATCCACTGCTATTAATTATAAAGTAAATTAACTCTTTAAAACTTAAGTACAGCTCGCTACATTAATTTTAGACTTAATGAGCGAGTAATTATGGTTAATTTAAATACCGGGTAATATGAAATATTTTTAAAAATTCCTGGTTACATTGCAAGCAAACATGATGAATATACTGAGACAGATTTATACTCTGTATAATGTGAATATACTGTGTAATGTAGAGAAAATATAAAAATGAAGAGTTTCTTTTTCTATTTTCCCTCATGTTCTGCCTACATCAGAATGTTGCTTTCTTTACAAAGTAATGTGTAGAGAAAGAGTATTGGAATCGGGTTGAAAATCGCAATTTGTGTTTTCTATGGATCTATATGTTTCGAGCACTCCATTACCTGAAAAAATATTTTTAACATGACGTGTGTGTGTGTGTGTGCGTTTGTGCATGTGTGGTTGTGTGTCTGATAAATGTATGTATCCACTCTAACTCAAAAATAAACGTTCGTATATAATATGTCACCTGTGGGTGACCCTGGTACTGATACGATTTCAGTACGATTCGGAAAAAAAGAACCAGCCTATGTGTGTTAAATGGTCG
This sequence comes from Amaurobius ferox, assembly GCA_951213105.1. Taxonomy (NCBI): domain Eukaryota; kingdom Metazoa; phylum Arthropoda; class Arachnida; order Araneae; family Amaurobiidae; genus Amaurobius; species Amaurobius ferox. Next base: position 129,629,140 of record OX578148.1, read on the forward strand.
TCAAATTCTAAAATAAAAGAATACATATGCTCACATGTATCAATCGAATGCCCGTTTTACACGAAATTTTAACTAAAAAAAATAAGACCAACTCCATAATTCTAGGACTTACCGATCCCAAGATATTTTATTTTTCCGGCATATTTGCCAAGGCACCTTTGGAAATATGTTCAGTCACCAAATGAAAACGCAAATTTTATTAAAACTGCACATCTAGTACAATTTACACACGAAACATCCGTATTAATTTGTGCAATTAAATTCAATTATATAAATTTTTATCTGTTGTAATATATCTGATGGTAAAATTCGACAATTACGGTAAGATTTTACAGAAGCTTGTTAGTATGGTTTGGCCACGAAAGACGCGCCTAGCTCAATTGTACGAATGCAAACGACAGATGGAAAGTAGATATCTGCAAAATTACGTTTTGGGTTCAGTTCCGTGCTTTTTTTTTATATTCTTTCGATTGCAGACGTCACCCTTATTTTGATACCTGACTTGTTCAGTTAGCGCGTGCGCATTTACATCAATGGTCGCTACCAAAGTAGTCTGACTGTCGCAAAAAGTATAAAATATAAATTATCATACATATTCGTAATAATATTTAACATAAACATAAATGCCAATTTCTTTACAGGCAAAAACAGTTGAAAATAATTTTTATGAAATACTGATAATTGTATTCCATCTCAAATTTGTTACATTCCAGTGCTCTTTACAAACCATTATTTGACTAAAGTTGGTAGACATATGTGAGAATTCTATTATTTATTATCATTTTATTCTAATTCTACTTTTTTCGCAATTTTAATTTATGCCCTAAACTTCTCAACATTCATTCCGAAAAATCGTATTCTCATGATTGGCCAGAGCTATGAAATGGCAGACTTTAAAATTACGGTTTTGTCCGTATGGCGATTTCGCTCGTGTGTGTGTTTTGGATCGTCTATAGAAGGAAGCTGTGTGAGTATAGCATAGATATTTTAAGGGAACATTTCGCATTCTCGCCTTAATCGGTACATGTGAGATTCAGTTTCGTTATGAGTAAGGTTCGAATTGCATTGTATATTAGTATATCCCGGGTAGAATTTGTTTTGCTAGCATTGCATATAATTTGTATATAGAATAGTATTTATAATATGTGTTTTGAGTTCCCAGTAAAGTTATCTGTAAATAAAGCTTTTATTTATTTAATGTCTCGAAATTCCATCTTCGAACACGAGTCATTAGGTCAATTGAAGTTTTATATTAGCTTGACGTCAATTTAAGAGTCAACACAAAATATATGATCATGGGCAGAAAGTAAAAAGATTCTTTACAATGGAGCGAGAACAAATAAACCCTGCAGGTTAGTGAAAATATGTCGAAGGTCTGAAAGTGACCGTAGTACGACTAGTACGGATTCAAGTGGACTCTGGAAGATCGAACGCCGATTTCAAATTGAGAGGATAATTACCACACAGGATACTAACCTGGGTAAAAATAGTAGTAGCATGAGTCTAACCTGAGGTAAAAATAGCAGGGGTCAGTCCGTCAGATTATCAGTTTCCGAATAATCTGACACAAGAAGGTGGATAATGCAGAGTACACATCGACAATAAGAGCTTATAATTTCGTCCCAGTAGCTGAATGGTAGAGCTTCGGCTGGCCATTTCGGAGATCTAGGGTTAGATTTCAAGTTGGGGCAGATAGCACTCTTTACACATACCCTTATGCCAATTTAAGTAGATGGTATACGGATTAATGTTCTACGCCTAATGGAATCACTATTTTCTGCATACATGGTGTTTCAGCATAGTTGACCTTGGTTTTTGCACATCGGGAAATGGTTTAGACAGATACTTCTAATTTGAAAATTTGTTTAAATTCAATGCAAAATTCTTCCAGATAATGTTTTCGGTCAGTGGAACTTTTTAAGAAATAATATTTTATAGGTGCCCTAAGAAAAATGTCGAATTGGGAAAACGTTTTGCTATACAGGAACTAGTTTAAAGAAGAAACCCCGCTGATTTTACTTGCAATATTCATGACGATATTTACAACAGAAAAAATGCAAAAAAAACTGCAATAATAATAGGGAAATTTGAAATACTCCGATTCAATTATTTTTTTTTCTCGGTAATGCACTCTTGCTGTAGGGGCGGCCTCCTCATTGAAATAAAACTTCGCATAAAACGTATTGACACAATGTTATTTGTAGCTGAGTTTGTATGTATATGGGAAAGATTCAGATTTTAAATAAGCTATAACTCTTCGAGTTTTGCAGTTATTTGCACGAGTTGTTACTTTTAAACAAGTTACTACTGTACTGCGCAACATTTTCACATCGAACGTTCTTTTTCTCAATAGACTCTATAAAATTTTAGACTCCATATTTGCGTGAGGCTACTTTGCTCTGAAACAAAATATTTGAAAGAAATTAGTATATGTGTTTATTTCGGATATAATAAAAATTATGATCATCTAAGATCCAGGCTAAGATTCAGTCCCAAGATCCAGGTTTGTTCGCATTAAGATAGAACAAATATTTCCGATGCGTATGTCTGTTTATGTAACTATATTTGCTATGCATTAAACGTGGCAATCGAATTAATTATGGCGTGAGCTTATGTTCCATTCACTAGTTAAAACTGCAATGATTTTGAAAATGTTTTATACGCAAATGATGAATAAAAAATCTCTTATATACTTTCAAGAAAACATTTCATTTTACAATTTACCTAGCTTTAAAAAATGCTACTCATTTTATCCAAGCAATTGAAAGAAAAATAATAGTTCTAAAATGTACTTCCTTTAAAATAAAAAATAAATAATGTGACATTATTGAAAATAAAAATTTTTTAAAGTTTAAATAAATGAGAAATAACTAAATGTTTGTTATGTAATTTAAATTATCAAAACCTAAGAAGCCATGACACATTGGCAGGGAAGTTATATCTGTTGTATTTATATATTTAATATTGTTTAAATGTATTTAAAAGTGCATTTCTATAATTTCGTGTTTTTTATTGTTTACATTTTTTCGTATTGTTTTTCTTACAACCATGTAGATACTGCACCAAGATGACAACAATTTATAAAGTTATCCAATGTATGTCAACAAACTTCCAAATTAATATCCATTCCATTACAAATCTATATTTCGCATATATACATGCATAAAATGTCACTTCTTTGCCTGACGATAGAATCTAAATAATGGAATAACTCAGCTCTCCAAATGTTATTCGAAAATAATGCATGCTTTAGAAGAGCACATCTACTCCCATTTCTTAAGAGCATACGTCTATCCCCTTCATAAATATAAAGATTTCTTCTCTTTCTGAGTAGTATATAGTTTAAATATAATTCTACATCATTTTCGAATATGAATAATTCAATAAGTTTTTCGATGCATCAGGAAATGCATGTGTAGTAAATTGCGTCCAGAAGACTCTTGGTTATAGCCAGTTGAATAGAATATATATATATGCAAGTCTAAATATGTAGGTAAAATGTCTAACGTCACATATGAAAATATTGTAGTTAATTTATAATAAAATATATTATAGCTGATAGCAATTGGAATAACAAAATATTTTTTGCAGTAGTATCAATTTAACTTTTCTTAAAAGTTGATCGTAATTATCTTCTATTAGAAATTGTCTCGAAATAACATTATCGCAACTTTAAATCTGGAAACTCTTTGTAATATATATATATATATATATATATACAGGGTAGCCATAATTAAACTGACAGTGCTCAGAGTGTTCTGTAACGCGATCTAATTGCGAGAATGGCGCCAAATTTTGAAGGAAGAATAAACAAGACGGGGACGAAGGAGTCCGCGTAAGAAACATAGTTTCAAAAGTCACCGCTAGAGGAATATGTGACGTTGTGTAATAGAAAAAAGAGTTTTAAAAGTACATAATAAATACTGAAATAAAATTAGCTTTTATTTGGCACATTTAACAATTTAATTCAAGCTCAATATGGCAACAATTTTAAAAAATCCGATGTGGGCAGCACATGACTTTCCCTGCAGACTTATATCCACGTTCTCTTTATTTTAATTAAATTTATTTCACTTTTAATACAATTTTCTTACTCATTCGGTAACCGGACTTATTTTCAAAGGTGGCTTAGAGAAAATACGAAAACCTAAAATATCTCGAGAACGGCTAGTCCTAGTGTAATGGGGTTGGTCTTATTCTTTTTGTCGTTAAAAATTACGTATTAAACAAGCATTTAATGGATATATTTGAGCATACGTAGTTCTTTAGTTTAGATTTTGACGAGTTTTGCGGGCCATTTTGCAAAAAAAGGCAGGTTATTTTTTTCCGAATCATACCAAAATCTAATCAGCGCCAGGGTGACCCACAAGTGACTCATCTACCAAATTTTGTGAAATTCGGTCCATTAATTTTTTAGTTAGAGTGGATACAAAGTTTTGCGGGCCATTTCGCAAAAAAAGGCGGGTTCTTTTATCCCGAATCGTGCCCAAAACGAACCAGCACCAGACTCGCCCACAAGTGACTTACCTAGCAAATTTTGTGAAATTCGGTCCATTAGTTTTTTAGTTAGAGTGGATACAATATCTGCACAGACAGACACACAGACAGACACACAGACAGACACACAGACACACACACAGACGTCACACTAAAAATGGTTTTTTCGTATTCTAGAGGTCTTGAAACGTGTAGATCCGTCGAAAACTCGAGTTGCGATTTTCGACATGATTCCAATACTTTCCCTATACATTACCATGTATTGCAGGGAAAGTAAAAAAACGAAAATTTACATAAATTCTGATAAAGTCTCTTTATCTGCAATTTCACTTACTGAGTCCCAAAGAAGCAGCAGCAGTAGAAGAAGTTCTTTATTCAAAATTCCTGCGGACTTGTTACTTTTTGCTGTTGTGAATGCTGTGCACAGAATGCAATATGTGGTCCAAGAAAAAGGCGGCCACATTGAACCTGATTTGAATGTGCTAAATAAAAGCTAATTTTATTTCAGTATTTATTCTGCATTTTTTTAATCTTTTTTTTCTATTACACAGCGCCACATATTCCCCTAGCGGTGACTTTTGGAACTTTTTTTTTGCGGACTCCTTCGTCCCCCGTCTTGTTCAGTCTTTCTACAAAATTTGGCGCCATTCTCGCAATTAGATCGCGCTGCAGAACAGTCTGAGCACTGTCAGTTTAATATGGCCACCCTCTATATGTTATATATATATATATATATATATATATATATATATATATATATATATATATATATATATATATATATATATATATATATATATATATATATATATATATATATATATATATATATCATTGCATTCACTTCTGGCATACGTCTTTTGCTTTGGCGTTCCAGGGAAATATGGCCACAGGCACGTAACGGTTCCGTGAGTGTTTCCTCAGGAGTAATAGCTGGCTATAAACGGGAACAAGGGGTCACAATCCCCCTTGGCCATTTGTTATTTCCCTGTTGGCACTTATTTCACATCTCGATCTTTTATGATCTTCTTATATACAAGACATTAATAGAGCTGCATTGCGCCTATATGACTTGGCAAATTTATATTGGTTTACAATCGGGTACGTTTCGTACTTTGTTATTTACAATATATATATATATATATATATATATATATATATATATATATATATATATATATATATATATATATAATGAGCCCAGTACAGCGAAACTTGGCATTAAAATATCATTTTAAGTGTTATGCTGATAATTATGCCAATAATGTTCTGCAAGTTGTGTACATATATACTTTTGAGACGTATTTGATGGCGCAACAATTAATTGCGGGATATAAATAGAGGTCACGTCATCCGTATAAGGGAATCTGATTGGTCAATCACCATCTGGGTCGGAGCAATATTGCAGTTTCTTGGTATTAGAAACAGTGGATGATAGAAGACACATGTAACCGTCAAAGAGGCTCAGGATTCCCCAGACAGACAACTGCTCGATAGGATCGTGCACTCAAGAGAGGAGACACGTACACACCACTGGTTATTGCTGTTGTTGAGACCCAGACCGTCCGATCTACCAGAAAGGTGTAAGGTAACTGCTTGGACGGCCGGGAAGATGCACACAATTTAGACCGGAACCCATTGGGGGAGGCATCCACAGGGACCATAACCTCCTTCCCCTATCACCAATATCTCGGAAGGACTTACGGACCCACATGTTTAACGTGATCGTACTCCGCGAGAACAGAACGGCAGTTTTGTCAGCGGAGGGAATCGAACCCGGTCCTACCAAGTGTAATTCCTGCTTGATAACCACTGGGCTACCACGCCCTCGTCCACATCATTGGTGTCGGAAGCCATTTGACGGTATTTGCCATCATCCATACATACTGTATAAAGATATACTATTTTTAGATAAATGGCAGAAGGTGAATTAGTTGTCGACGTCCATTAAGGAGCTTACAGCTGGTCCCTCAACAAAAGCAGAGCCGTCTGAATTAGTGCACAGCTCAACCAGCCTGGCCAGACTTGGACAGTGTCCGATTGAAGGCATGTTGTCTTTAATAACGCTTCTGTCTCAGTTCTGAAGACTGCCACATACATGTGGGTAGGAGGACTGGCCAGCGGTCCGATCACACATTTGTTGTCGAGTAGTGCACAACCATCTAACGCGTTGTGATCGTTTGAAAAGCCTTCCAATGGGTCTGCCGATCCCACAATGTAACAGTACATTGATGATTCGCCCATTAACAGCGATCTTGCGCTCTTGCACTACTGCGATCTTGTGAATACGCTGCTAATGTTTGCCTCATATAATATTCTAACTGTTTCTCTGACTATTCCGAAGTAACACGCATTAATACAAGTAATAAGTATTACCCAAAATAATATTTATTTTCTGTATTATTTTTATTTTAATATTCTGCATCTGGAATACTAATAGAAGTTAATACTATATTTAGCAATTTTTCCATTGGAAGAAATAGGTGATATTGTATCAATTTATAATACGCTTTTGAACTGTTTATTATTATTAACGTTTGGATTGTTTTCGGCACAGTTTAAATTTATCTAAAACATAACATATTTAGATTTCAAAAATAAGAATGTTAGAAAGCAGCTTCGTTTATCTTTCATTAATCATCAATTTAATTGTAACTGTATGAGAGAAGTAAAATACATGAAATTCTTAAAATGCGTCTTCAGTCCATGTCTACCGTGTCTCATTTGTCTGAAATGTTATCTAAATAAGTGCTTCGCACTTGGACTTGCAAATGTTATTACTTGGAGAATGTATATGAAGTGCAAGCAGACATTTTAAATTTCCAAGTTGTTGACATTCTCTTTGTAAATACAAGCATATCTTCACATTCTAAGAAAATGGTTGAAGCATATTTTAGCTGATTCTGCGCATATAAATAATTTCACCTGTTATCTGAAAGCATCATGAAATACGTGTATGCTGTATTTTAGAAAAGATCCTAGCAGACAATATGTAGTATATTTTATAAATGTGATAGGCTCAGAAGGCCGATTTTTAAATTTTAACGGATTCAAACGTTAAAGTATTTGTGAACATGAGAGTGTCTGTGAATGTTCGTGACACGTGTATGTGTATCAGCAAAATTGTAATCGAATAAACTGCTGCGAGTAAAGTAAATGGGATGCATTTATTTCAATCGAAAAATGATAGGGGCTAAGTGATTTTTGACGGGCTGCGTGGGAACTTATATTGAACACATTCAACTTCACCTTTATTATATCTTGATCATGATGAATTGAATATTTTACAACTGAACTAGTACCACAAATTTATAAAATCTGTCTAAACGAAATGTTCTTAAAGCAGATAATTACTCTATTAGTGCAACAACCAACACCCACGGATAAGTATTATACTGTGCACTCACAGAGAACACCATCAAACTGCCGTACCAATCAATTTGATAGGCAACTCTGTATTAATGAGTACAAAAAATACCTGCTGCTACTGGTTGCCGCAGTGAAAGAGCGTTTCCTACACTATTCCATTTCCAATATTTTAAAGAAATTCCAGTATGCAATATGTCACTTGTCACTCCTCTCTAAAGGTATAATCTATATAACTGAATAGACTATCAGCATTGCAAATGTTATCCATTCGAGGTTTATGCGTGCCATTGAAGAACATACACACCCTTGATTTTTTACAATATGTTGCCATTCTCTTCATAAATATGAAAATTTCTTACTACTTCCCCGAGAAAATATTTTTAGCCTTACGCTAGATCATTTTGTGAATATGAATAATTCAACAAGTTGTCTGAAAGCATGAAGAAAATATTGCTGTATGTTATTTCCAAAAGGCTTCTGATTATACAGACGGCCAAGTGTGAATTATTCGAATAAAGGATTATAGAACATTTAGTTTTTGCAAGCGTCGGTAATAAACTGTGCAAAAATTTTGAATTATTAAGTTAAATATTGTACAACCTACAACTTGCCATGAATTACATTATAGATATACATTTTAAGTATGGTTATACAATTCGTCGATAGAAGGCACTTCGAATTGTGCTCCCAAATTAGCAATCAATTGTTATCGCTGGAATATATTTGTGGTTGTCCGATAGAGATAATAGTTAATGTAATTACACATATTTGAAACAAAAAAGGCAAGATTAAAGCCAAAGAAAATTATACTTTAAATAAGTAATTATTTTTTAAAGATATATGGCTCATAATCAAATAAGGTGACATCTGGAAAATCAAGGACAAATGTAGACCGTAAAAGTGACAACGCCAAGCATTAAGCAATAAAGGGAACAATTCACCAGTATTAGTGTCTCCGAGGTTTGGAAAATTTAATTCGACAAATTTAAAAGTCATAAAACCAACATGATAATAATATCAACAATTCTTATATTAGTTAATAAAGTCAAAAATCAATATGTCCAAGATATTGACTGCTATCAATTAATTAATAATACCCCTATTGAACTGCTTTCTTTTGCTAACCCCTTGGACTACATGGACCTTGATGTAAGACTGGACTTAAATCAGAAAATTAAAAAATGAAACTTTAGCTCTGAGGCACTTCGTGCGATTGCTCTTGATACTAACCATAATCGTAATCCTCCATGTGAATGGCTGCATATCTGTACGGATGGCTCCCTTTTGGACTTTTTTCAAGGAGCTGGTGCTGGCATTTTCTGTGAACTTTTTTGCTTTTTTTCTGCCAGTTGGAAACTTCTCAACCCATTTTGATGGAGAACTGGAATCAATATCTGTTGCACTTTAACAGCTTTCCATTCGACAGAGTTCTTTTGAGAGGGCAGTGATCCTCTCCGATTCAACATCTGCCCTTCAGGGTCTATCATCTAATCAAGAGAGGAAAATCCCTCGCGTCCAGCAGTGCAGATCTCTTCTCGAGAAAATACATCGCAAGGTGTCTTTCCAGTGGGTGTCTTCCCACTGCGGTGTCGAGGGTAATGAGAAAGCATACTTTTTGGCAAAGAAGGGGGTGCAATGTAACCCAGAAATCGAACAGAAATTTGCCCTTTCATTCATCAAAACTAGAAATAAATTGTCTTTAGACATTCCTTTCGTACTGCAGCTGTTTGCTCTTCTCGTGCTAAGCTCTGGGGTGTTCTTAGCACCAGTCCCCCATTGTGTTCCTGATGCTCCTCGTGCAGCTGCGGCTGCCACTTTTAGACTCTTGACTGGGCACGATTGTCTTCGTGCCCATTTCTTTCGCTTTAATATTGTCAATGCACCTGTGTGTATTTTGTGCTCAACTGGTCAAGATATGACCGCTGCGCATATTGACGAATGCCCTGCATTATCTCATTGTAATGGTATTGTGGAAAAACATTGGATATCACGTAGCCTTATGACTTAATGAGTCAACAGGCTGCCATTTGATAAATAAAAAAATAAAATTAATAAAGTCAAATTGTTTAATTTCATGAACGGTTGTTTCTTTTTTTTAATTTTGATTATATTCTTCTTAATTCTTTTCATTTTGATTATATTCTGCTTAAGTATTTTATTCAGTCGTAGTTTTAAATTTACATATTATTGTTACTTTACTTATGACGCTAGTTTGTTTATACGGTTGGTTCGCCATTGTTATTTATATCATTGTTAATTTAATAGCCGTATTTATTGGTTTTAAAGTAATTTCTATGTATATTGAATTTTGATGTTAAATTAGCTCATGTATCTTCTGATATCGATTTTTTCTTTCAATTTCTACTTACAGTCTCATGTTCACAGTATTTTGTTCACTAGTATTTTCAATACAGTAAACGAATTATATTTAACCAATTAGATTTATTTGATGGTGGTAGGTCTTGTAGCTTCTGAAACTAGATATTATTTGCATATTTTGCATTAAAATCTTATCAGTTCCGCACTGTGTTACTCGTTGGCATTTCATAATTGGTTTTAACGAAAATTGTAGATATGTAGAGGAAAAATGAATATATAAGTTTTCTGAAACCAGGGTTTTCTTCTTATTTATTATTGGACACTTCGCTGGCAGTGTCATTCATGTTAAAATTATTTTTAATTCATTATATCTTTTGTTTATCCTCCTAGCTTTGCTTACTTAATTTTAATAAAATTAATTTTGATAAATATTTATTTCTTGGGACAGGCAGTACGTATATTTATTGAAGACGCGTCCGTGTCTTCTTTGATGCATGTGTCTGTGTTTCCATCTTGAATAAGGAGCCTGTTTGCCTCCGAAACCTGATAATACTTTTAATCTAACGTTTTACTGTTATACCAACAATGAATTTATTAAGAATGTTAATATTGGAGAGTTCGTTAAGCGAAATTTTATATTTATTAATATAATTTGCACTTATGGATCGAATATTAAACATCCGTGTACTTCTTTTAAGGAATTCTTATTACTGGCACATATCCTCTTTGGCTTAATATCCTTATTAATGTGCCCTTCATAGATATTGATGTAAACACCCTTTACACGACTTAGATTATGTTCGATAGTTGCTTATTGTGTTTAAAAATATCACGATTGTTTTATTTATTGATGAAATACATGTAAATCATTTTTTAAATAAACAAACCGTTTATAAATATATATTGACAATTATAGAATATATATATATATATATATATATATATATATATATATATATATATATATATATATATATAATTTTGAATATTTCAATATAAAATCATTTTTTATTCCTTAAATGATAGAAATATTTAAGGATTATTTAATTATGGAAAGAAGCAACTGATAATAAATTGAAGTGAATACACAAATATATTTTGGAGAGAAAGAAAATATGATAATATCAGACATATTATAATTATATTAAATATTTTTATTATTTATGGAATAGTAAATTTAAAAAAGAAAAAACCAGTTATTAGTTAATTAATTATATAAATTGAATTTAATGAAAACCTATATTTTGGGGAGAATGAACAAAAATGCTAGACATATTTGAACCATTCTGATATTAATGCAAAATGTATCAATTGAATTTATAAGGTTCTTTATGATGTCTTATAAGTTTGTTATAGTTACAAAGATTTAGTAATGTTTCAGTTTAAGTTGAAAACATTATCGATATTTTCTATTTAAGATCCCTTACCATCCTTCTATAAATATTGCATGAAAATAAAGAAATTAGTTTAAGTAAATTTATGTAGCAAATTTTCAATTATCTACTAGAATATTTTTGTATTCATTTTTGATAAAAAAAATACTGTAAATTAAAGTCTAATTTTGTCCATACACGCTTTTACCTTTTTCCATACCTCTCTAAAGAAACGCTTACTACTATTTGAGAATCATTATTCTATATCCAAATTTGTATTACATTTTTTTGTTCTCATATTATAAGATGATGTATTGGTTTTTATAACATAATCGAATTCTTGATTTTTGACAGATAAATGCGCATAAAGATCTCTTGATTGTATTTCCTACATTTTTTGAAATGTGCGCGTGTGAGTGGGTATGAGGCGTGGATACGATAACTTAAGAATGAATGTTAGTGAATGAATGATGAGTTGATTGAATATTTCGAAACATATATAATTTTAATAATCCTCATGATTGGAATTAGTTGTATTTAGAAATTTTCATCGCATTAATTCCCAGAGCAATGTACTAGTAACTAACATCTGAGAGCATCTGACTAGAGTGATTAAGGGATACTTACACAACCTAAACTACTGAAGGTAGAAACTTGACGCTTTGTGTGCACATTGGACTTGACGCACAGATGATGAAAATATGTTAAATGTTGGGATTTTGTTTGAAAATTTATAAATCCCATCTTTTGTTTTGTTTTCTATGTAAAATTAATAAGTGAGTTTAAAAGCAGAACTGCACAGTCCAGACTGCTGAAACAGAAATTTGGAACTTTGCATACACGTGGGACTTGGCCAATAACGAATGAGAAATATCGAAAAACTTGAAATTATATTCCATATAAATTAACAAAATCATCCCGGATTATTTGTTCTAGCATTCTTTTAGCTATAATTCACGAACAGCTAGACACACAAAATTTGTTTTTATACCAGCATGTGCAGTAAAAATATCCAAAATTTTCTTAATTAATTCTCTGGAGTACAATGAATCATTTGAGACATTTTAATCTATAAATACAGAATTTTTTTATTTTTATATATATTTTTGAATGAATTTATTTACAGTTTTTGCTTCCATTGTTGTGATTATATTAACCGAATTACGTTTCAAATGTGGTTCAAATAACTGTTTGTTGGTCATTTTTTAATTCAAATAATTGAAATATGATGCTATAATTATGTATTTTTCTTAGAACTTTGAAAATCATGGTAACACACAGTGCCAGTAAACGATATATTTTCTCACATACCTCAATTTCCATATAACCATTCTTATATGTGAAACAATATTTGATATACATAACTTTTACTTCACTACTGTGGAGATGCCAATTGCCCCCCACTAGTTAAATAGCCAGTATAGTACAAGGGAGAACTAGACAATGTCAACAACTAAGCATTTTAAGGATATACATTTTTTTCATCGTTGATAAGCCAGGAACATAGCTTGATATCATTAATGTATTTTCAAATTATTTCAAAGGAAACTTTGAAATAATTTTACGAACATTTTAAATGATAACCTGGGTATGAAATATAAATAAGGTGCAACTTCTTTTTATTCGCATAACGATTGTAATACAAGTAGGACTAAATACTGAATGTTGCATATGAATGTATGAGAAATTTATGTGAATACACAGAATTTGGATACTTAATTTAAAAAAATGCACGCACGACTATGTAAGATACACTAACACGCTTGTTTTATTCATAAGCAGTACTGATCACATAAGACTATAAATCCGAAAAAATAATAGACAGATGCTAAGCTTTTTCACTTAGTTCCTGTTTCCTTTTTTTATCTTATCTTTTTGAAAGAAGAGGGAAATCAAGTAAGAAAATACGAAGACTTATGTTCAAGTAGTTTTAATCAAAACACTGGGGAAATCAAAAATAACATAATTCAACATGGTATCATAATCCGATTATTTTACCTATATGCCGGATTGCTGCTTATACAATTCCAATCTAAGAAGACTGAGTTTTATCCAGAGTCGATCACATTGCTTAAAAGTTGCATTTGGCAGTAAAACTGAATTTTTTTTATTCTTTATGAGAAATTCTGATATCCCGAAAAATCTGATTAGAAGACAGATGAAGTTTGAATTTTATTCATTTCTTTGAAATTATAGCATTGAGCAGTTAGATGACTTTTATACATCGCCTCTTATTATATATTTTGGGCATTACATTTGTTATTTTAAACAAAAACATATGTTCTTTAATGTTAAATTTAGACTGAATTACGTATACAACTGACGTAATGAAACTAATTTTGTAAGAATACCTAGTTAATGCTATATAGTTTTTGCTATTGACGTTGTACGGGTGATTAAATTAATGCTTAGGATAATTTGGGCTCAGGATGTATAAAGGATAATTTGTACAATATATCTCCCGTAAGATGTATTAGATAAAGCCATGATATGCATTTCGAGTTAGGAAATTACTCAGAATTAGCGTGATCGTAAATCGTATATTCGTACATTGCATATCTTGGTCGCAATAACCCACCATTATTTCCTTTCCATGAGTTCCTAAAATATAATCATTAATTACAACACTGCACATTAAATTCCACATTTCAACTTTTAAAATAACTATTATTTATTAACACATATTGTTAGGGATTAAATTATATTAACTCTCATATAAACGCTTAGGGATGAGAAAATGCACGTGTGGGAACAGGCTTTTAATATTATTCCAAAATCATATATTCGACTTACTATATACGCAGATTGGCATATATCTCTGTTTGTCGGTCTGTTGTTATTATGCTCATGAAACACACTCTTGAACATTCACTATCTATATATCCACGCTACTGGAAAGTCATTCTTGTGACTGCTCTCTCTCACTTCTTGAATTCCAATATTTTGAAATACACAACGCTAAATTCTCGCTTATGCACAATAATATTTTATTAAACCCATCCTTGGACATTCTGGACTCCGATTGACTCTACAACATTCTTGTATATTCTGGACTCCAAATGATTCTGCAACACTCTTGGACATTCTGGACTCCAATTCGATATACAACACTCTTGGACGGTCATAGCCTGAATTATATCATGAATTATCTCCTTATTGACATATCATTTTGCCTGAGATCTAGATACTCCCTCCACATCTCTATTGGATGCTCCTCAGTGCGACGTAGCAACATTACATCATTGGCTACCTTGTTATTCAATGATGCGTGGTTTAAGTATCGACACCAAGGAGATTTTTTGCCACAGCCACACTAGCGATTTATATGAACTGAATTTTTTGGGGTCATGACCTCCCGGGCCAAGACTGCCATAAAATTGCATCTACAAAGATTTAATGTATCGAATATATTCGGAAAGAAACTGCTATTCTTACGTTGAATGCTTATAAATCATAATTTCCTGCATGCATTTCCCACAAAGATTCTATGAGCCGAGGAAATATGGTATATCTACTGTATCATATTCTTCATTTTCTACAAAACTTTATTAGATAGCGGATTCAAAACATGTTTGCTCTCAGAAAATTCAAAACAGTGAATATGTATTATTAACTTATTTAGTATTTACAGGAATAAAATATCAAAAATGAAAATTAGAAATAAAAAGAGAGGAAGAAGGAGATACATTTGAACAAATTTGGCATTTTCAATTTATTATTCCTGTAGTTCTACAACCATTGTTTCCCTATAGTACATAATATATGTCACAGGTAAAATGTATATGGACAGTAAAAATTAATGTAGAGAGTTGAAAATCATGTCATTTACATAATTTGAACATTCTCGAATAATAATTCTATCAATGATGTATGTCCGTCTATCTAAAACATTAGGCAGAATAGGCCTGGCACAAACTGTGCAATTCAAATGAATTTAACATGGTTATTGATTTTGAAGAATAAAGGATCAGAGAAAGATAATGAATCAAATTAATATTTAATTTAATAGAATCATAATTTTGAAATGTGTAAAAATTTATATTTAACATATTTTGAGTGATTTAAGTGATTTAAAGACAGTACCGTTATCCGTTCTGACGGGAAAACTTTATTTATATGCATATTTTCTTTATTGGCTGCACTTGTATTACAAAAAATAGAAACCATGAAATATAAAAAAATAATATAATTGATTTTTAATATTGTTATGAAATTTACTCAATCTTATAAATATTCTTAAAAGGTTGGAATTGTTTTTTTTTTTCACAAATAAATATATTTCGAATAATATTTTACTTTTAATTAAGACACCAAATTACAGCAGATATTTAACTCTTTAATTAATCTAAATCAAATAATACCATAAAATGTAAACAATCTTGTAACAAAATCAATATTTCCTTTGTTAGAGTTCCCATCGGTTATTAAAACAAATATTTAAACTTCTTGGAAAAGGAAGTGTCATTAATTCAAATCGTTTACTAAACTATTTATGATAGTGTGCAGAAGTGTTTAAATTTAAAACATATTTCAAAACTGTCTTAGTTGAAAGTAGCATTAGTGCAAGTTATATGTATTACATTTCTTTAAATCACAGAAATAACATGAAACATCTCTTTTAAAAATAAAAGATGGCGTTAGTTATATTTAAATGTGTAAGAAGACGTTTAACGTATAAAAGTACAAAAGTACAAAATTTTAAATTTTGATGTAGCTGAAAGAAATATATTATATTACTATTGAACAGCAATATTAAACGAAACATAATTCAATATTGTTTTTAATGAAAATTGGCTTGTAATATATATATATATATATATCAAAACGATTCAATATATATAACTCAAAAGGATGTTTTCTTTTCGGATAACCCAAAAAAGGAATCAGACACATTTATGCGGGTTTTCTTTGTTAAAGCTATGCAATGCATGCAATAGACTGTGCAATGTGTTTATATTACACAAGCTATAAAATATGTGTTAAAGCTATGCTAAGTATATTATATTGCACATCAGGCGATTGAAAATGCACGTCCGTTTTAAATGTTTTTAAATTCGGCATAATGACTTGTATTTCGAAAAGTCTGAATCTCTAAACGAAAAACGTATACTTAATTACGTAAATTTTTTAAATGTATGAAAAACTGTAATTGAGATGAGATGGCATCGCAAGCAAGTCGAAATCTTCAATTTATTGGACTAAAATTGTGTCAAATAATAACAGTTATCTATCCAAATGAGAAAAAAAAGTTATTAGAACAAGTCTTAGGAAGCAATTAAATTTCCTTTTAGAATATTTTAATATTGCAATGCTAATGAACTGCCAAATATATGTTATTCAGTGACAAAATATTTTATTGTTGAAAACTTACATGTTACGTTTTAAATTCACACTTTGACCTAATCTCACATTCAATGAAGTATATGTACCGGGATATATTTAAGGAACCCATAGGAAATTTTGGTTTTAATAGATTAACTAGCAAAGAGACAAGAATTGTATTATCCAAACACATATAAATTTTCAGCATCAAGGAATATGTTAACGTCATAAATGGATAAACGTTAAGGAACATGAGGATATAAGGAATGATGATTGACTCAACGATTTGCACATAGACATATTGTGAGATATAAGTTTTGCATTATTTTTCATAAATAGATCAATATACAGACATATTAAAATGCAATAAACAGATCAATAAACAGACATATTATTATGAATTCATCAAAATTTCTTCGCAGCATATTGCTTATCCCAATGAAGTTGAAATATCTACCCGTGATGCTTATCCCCATAGTTACACATCATTTAGACGAAGCATATTTTATCATTTAAAGATATGTGTTGCTTGATCTTGACAACAAGGTTGTCAAACTTGGTGACACATTTGATCAATACCACCAAATTGGTAAGTTTAAGAAACTTCTCAAATTTTGAAGTTTGTTTAAGATTTTCTAGAATTCACCCAAAGCATTTTATAATTGGTGTATCCTCTGATTATTGTGAAGTTAAAATAAGTTGACCTGTTACAAGGAAAGTGAGTTGTGAACGCGTCAATATATATATATATATATATATATATATATATATATATATATATATATATATATATATATATATATATATATATATATATATATATATATATATATATATATATATATATATATATATATATATATATATATATATATATATATATATATATATATATATATATATATATATATATATATATTGTGGATTTAATCCCCTGTTTTCTAAATTAGTTGAGCATTTCAACTTCTGTTTTGTTGTACCTACGAAAAGTTTTGTTACCGTGTAAGATAGCTAAGGATTTATTAAGGAGTAGTATAATATTCTTGTTTACACTTACTGTTTATATTAATAAAGCGTAAAAGTGAATAGTTGAAGTGGTGTTTTGAGCATGGAGATATATTTTGTACAACTAATTATTAGTTTATAGTACGTTTATAACTAATACTTCCTTAATAAGATTAAGATTACACAAATAGAGAAATCTAAATAACTAATGAAAACTGCATATGGTACGCATATATTATTATCTACATTTGTGTGTAGCTCAATATAATTAGATTAAAAATTCTAATACAAAAAAAACACTACTAAATTTCACCGCTTGAATGAGGAAAATTTGGGTACTAAGAAATCTATATATGGAGAAACCGTTGCAAGGGAATGGTCATTAGATGAATCAGAAATTCACCAGTCTCATTTGTTGCATCTCTTTTACACTTCATATGGTATGCAGAACTTTTGTTTGCTGCTATACGTGATATGTATTGCATGTCTTAGTGATCGGAGTTTATATAAGACTATCTTGTGATTATAATTATTGTAGATGTCCGTGCATTGTCGTAGTGAATTTGACAGGTGAGGTTTTGGGAGTAATCATATCATTGTAGCAGTGTAAATGTTTAGTTAGAAATCTCAAGAGATAATGCTAAATGTCATTTTTATCCTTATCTATATTATTATTGAAGCACTTCACTCCTCCGTCTACGTGGCGTCTATGATATAATGTGATAATGTTTTGCTTTTATTATTGGCTGGCCATTAGAATCTCAGAATACATTACTTCATTATTTTGAGGCGTGCTGGTAGTTATGTAAGTTTAAGTAGTATGATAAATATTAGTTTTTCCGGACGGACTATATAATGTATAGCTATATTATATGTAAGTTTATTCAACTCTGCATAATATTCTTAGCATTGGTCTAAAGTTTTGATTTGTTACATAAGGACAATGGGCCTTGAACATTATGTGAATGAGAATCTGATATATTGCATTGTTATTGATTGTATGTGCAGTTTCTCTTTAGAATGTCATCAGAGTTTCACATATGTAAAACAAAACCTTTGGGTAAAAAGGGCCCTGCAAACGCCGAAGGGGATGAAAAAAATATATCGTATCCCCGCAATAGTTATATGTACTTTATTATGTAATCTGTGTTTACATACACTGCTCAAGTTTTCCTTTGCACTTGCATACTTTTTTATTTTTAAATAAACATATTTTGTTTCCACACTAAAATTACCTAAGATACTTATAACCATTATAAAATGTTTTAATAATAATATGTAAGTATATATTTTCTATCTATAAGTAAAATTGTGTTTGATAGAGATTTTTACTACTTTATCGTAATTAATACTGTATCTAATCTTGAGAATCTCTGATAACTTTGCTTCCAATACCGGTTGAGCTTTTCAGCATTTTCTTCTATGTTTCTGTACTAACCAATAATATTACCGTCAGGTAGTTTTTAAATTAAGTCTGATTGAAATCTGTAATCTTCTGACTAACTTAATAGAATAATATATTTGTGTAACACACTGTTATGCAATGTATTGTATGTTATATTATGTAGTATATTTATATAATATACTGTTATGCAATACATTGTATGTTATAATATGTAGTATATTTGTGTAATATACTGTTATGCAATATATAGTATGCTATAATATGTAATATATTGTATAATATTATATTTGCTATTTTAAGTAAAACAAAACATGAATGTATATACACATGTATTTGGATATGTATATTATTTATTAGATTCGTAATATTACTGATGATACTAAAATATTTCTAACCATTATAAAGTGCTTTAACAATAATATGTAAATGGATCCTCACTATCTATAAGTAAGATAATGCTCGACTGAGATTTTCACTACATTATCTCGGAATTAATACTGTCTCTAATCTTAAGAATCTGGGATAACTTTGCTTCCAATACCGATTGAGCTTTGAAGCATTATCTTCTATGCTGCTAATAACATTAACCTCAGGTACTTTCTAAATGAAGTTTGATCGAATAATTTAGTTTTCTGGCTAAATTAATAAAATAATATATTTGTGCAATACACTTTTAGGTAATATATTGTGTGTTATATTTGTGGTGAGGTAAATTTTACACATAAATGCAGAAATACAGAATTAAAATACACTAATCTCACTTACCACTAGTGCCTCCAAGTCAACCGCGTTTCGTATAGTGGGGTCCAATTGAACCTAAGTACACTGCATTCTCTAATTTAAGAGTCAATTCCTTTTGTGGCCACTTAACAATTTATTAAAAGAAAACACATGAAATCTCAATTGATAATAATAACAAACATACACACTACAATTCTTCCCAATTTACCCAGCTTGACCTCGGGGTGTACGGTTAATTTCACATTAATTTTAATTTGTATTTTGAAAATTTTCCAAAACTTGCATTTAATTACTTTTAAAATATGTTCATTGGGCAAATATCCCATGACGCTTAAAGTTAACCTTAAACACTGAAGATCCCATCAAATACTGTTAAAACATTAGGAAAAAAAACATTTAAAATCAAATATAAATCACAATACTTTCATTACAGAAGAAATGACACTGCAGATGGGTGCTGGTAGCTATATCGCTGCACAAGAGAAAGGGAGGCAATTCATTATTTTAAACTTCAGTACAGTACTGAAAATCTTGTAAAATAATCACCCGTCATGAGGATCATATCGGTCGAGGCTAAACAGGGGAACGATAGTTTACACAAATATTATTTCGGAGATGGGCACACTGTCCACTTCAATTCTCCTCCTCTTAACGTTGGCTTTGGCCCAGTGGTTGGTCAGAACTTGTGTACAGGTCGCTACAAGTAGGTCAAGAGCAATTTTGCGAAACGATCATCATCAGTAGGATCAGACAGGCTAAGGCTGAGACAGGAATTTCTCCACCTCCTAAGGTTCGCGCAGGCCCAGCGATTGGTCAGAACTTGCGTACAGTCCGCTAGAAGTAGGTCAAGAGCAAATTCCTGGCTAAGTGGAATCAACACCTACGGACCTCACTGATTCCAGTCGCTGTCACCCAGTTGGCGCGCGCCTACTGCATAGGGGCCCAGTATTGACGTCCCGCAAACACTCCGTCCATGCAGTACCACAGTTGCCACGGCTTGAATGTAGCTAAGGGAGTAAAGGGTCCCACATCACGCCGTTTAGAGGCAGAGCTGTGTTGCACTGCGAAACCAAAACAAATGACGACTTTCTTTACTTCACTGGTCCACCTCCCGAAGAATTGCGCCCTCGCGCTGAATTAGGCTCTGGCTCGTTTTGGCTACGAGTCGCCATACATCACCGGGCACACGACGTTGGGTACTAGCATAAAGTATTGGCCGCCCTAGATAGGGGCCACGGATACCGTGCCTGAAATGCATCAAAGTGCATGCCGGATCGGACTTCACAAAAAACACAAGTGCTACGCACTTGGAGTGCAATTCTCTCGAGATCAGAAAGGCATCTGCCTTTTTACATTTTCAAAATTCTCTTAAAAAATTTAAAACGAGGGGAACGAAACCTTTTATTCCCCCAATTCCCATTCGCTTTTTCCCAAGCGCAAAAAAAAGGCGGTCCTATTTTGCCACACACTATTGGTCTGCGAAGAGACGCTCAATTTTTTATGCGATCCACTAAAATTCAAGGACCGGAGGGCTTCCTACAGACCGGGTGGCCACGACGAGAGCCACATCTGGCAGGGGATATAAATTTTCAAAGATTTGTAGCTCAACTTTGACATTTTGCTGCAATTAATTCTCTGACTATTTACAACCCATGTCAACTGCGCATACAAACCAAGGCGCCAAAAAGTCTCAATTTCGTCTGTGCTATACATAACACAATACATATTATATGCATTTCAAGTAACATTATACTTGTCCCTTTTCATCCCTGGGCTACGTACAAAAAATATATGGAGATGCTTCATAACAATAATATGTAATATATTGTATTATATTTATATAATATATATTTGCTGTTTTAAGAAAAATGAAAGCTGCATGCATACACACATGTCTGCAGATATGTACATTATTTATTAGATCCATAATTTTACAATTACATGCGTAATAAATAATTATTCCAGTTATAATTTATTTTAACTCATATATGTATGAAATTCAATCACTGTCCTAGTTATATGTTGGCATATAAATTAAAGCAATTATTTAATTTAATATCAATTTATTACTTTCCCTACAATATATGGTAATGTTTAGTGAAAGTAGTGGAATCATGCCGAAAATCGCAACCCGAGATTTCGACGGATCTACACGTTTTGGGACATCAAGAGTACGAAAAGAACTATTTTTAGCGTGATGTCTGCGCGCGTGTGCGTGTGTGTTTGTCTGTATGTGCAATGTATGTATTTGCTCTAATCCCAAAACTAATTGACTATATTTCATAAAATTTGGTAGGTAAATCACTTGTGTGTGACCCTGGTGCTAATTAGTTTTTGGTATGATGCGGGATAAAATAACTCACCATTTTTTTGCAAAAAAGTCCGCAAATTACATTTAACCACTCCAGTTGAAAAACTAATGGATCAAGTTTTACAAAATTCGGTAGATATGTCACTTGTGAGTTACTCTGTTGCTGATTAGATTTTAGTACGATTCGGGAAAGAATAATCTGCATTTTTTGCGAAATGTCCCTGAAAATCATGCTCAAATATATCAATTAAATACTTGTTTTATACGTAGTTTTCAATAGAATAAAATCAACCCCATTACACTTGAACAAACCGTTCTCGAGATATTTTAGTCTTTTCGCATATTCGCTACGCCACCTTGGAAAATAAGTTAAGTTACCAAATGAGAACGAAAATTGAATTAAAAGTGCATATTTAGTGTAATTTTAAATAATTATGGATGTTATTTTGTGCAGTTAAACTCAATATTATGTATTATTGAAGAAACAAAGAGAACGTGAAAATGAGTCTGCTGGTAAATTCATGTGCTGCCCACATCAGATTTTATTATCTCTATTTTATTATCTATTAATAATACATATTGTGATGAAATTATCGTATTTCAATTTTTCCGATAGTTTTTTCTTGTCTGATAGTACAAGAAATATAACTTACGAAGTGTCTTTGGAAAGATTTGTAATTGATTGTTAGGGAATTGAAAGTTAATTCAAACACACAGACCATTAATGCAATACTGATATGCTGTCTCGCAATTTCACTCTCCATATCATTATTTTCTGTGTTTTTTGGACTTTGAATTTAATGTTTTTTTAGATTTGGTCTCCGGAGATTTACTAATTAAGTTAAAGGTTTATCGTAAAGTAGAAAATGCTTTTAAGACATATATTGAGTTGAAGTATTAGTTTTATATAGCAAAATAGCAAAAATAAATACTAGGTTTCTGTTTTCCGCTGTATGTGTAACTAATATCACATTCAAATTAAATTTCCACAGAATTTGATAACTTACTTTTACATGATAAATTGTTTGTATAAAATATGATAATGTTTAATTTGACTGAAAAGTATTATCCTTTTTCTTTCTGCGATATGTATGCAAATTCCAATTTTTCGTAATTATTACTTTTTTTTTTCAGATTCATTTAGACTCCTTTTCTACATACATAGTAGAGGGATGGTGTTTGTAATGGGGTCGAAAATTCACTTTCAAGTGTTTCACGGAAGGGCACTTTTCAAGCATCTATGAACACGTATCAAACGTTTTGGTGGTGATGTCTGTGCATATGTGAATCAGTGAACCCGTTGAAATGATACCGCATGCAGTAATGGAGCATTTCAAAAGAAAATTGCACGATAATTACAATCAGAAAACAATAGAACCTTACTAATTTTAAACACGATCGAAAGATTTTTGCTTTAATTATTGAATTAATTTTCTTAGAATGGTAACATAAACCGTCCTCGAGATATTGTACATTTTTCAAATACACTTATAAAAACATAGAATTAAAAGCAAGTGAGTATCATAAAATAGATATCCATATGCAACATTACGGCACAAATATACTAACATCATTCTCGTGGATCTAGCTTGTTCCAATTAAGAAAAGACATCTTCTGATTAGAACATCAAGCATCGGTTAATCTATATAAATGAGATTGACAATCTGTCTGTCTGTCTGTCTGTCTGTCTGTTTGTCCCATCATCACGGAAGAACGGCTGAACCGAATTTGAAGAAATTTTGTGTGTAGCCTTAAAATGGTTTTACTTAAAATTTAGTCCATGTTTCGAGTCTCTACGATCAGTGGTTCTCGAGATAATAGTAAAAAACGAAACTTTCGTTTGTATCATCATCACGAAAGAACGGCTGAACGGAATTTAATCAAATTTATGGATGGCCTTGAAATACCCCCTCGCCCCTCTAAATTTGGTCCAAGTTTCTAGTTTGGGAGGAATTATCGAGATATTAGTGAAAAACGAAACTTTTTCTAGGAGTTCTACTCTCTAACTACCTGGGTTCTAAACGAAAAGTTTGGAAATCGTTTGTTTGAAACGTGAAAGTGAATTAAAATTTTATTTCTGAAATTGGTGGCAGATTTTTGTGCTAAATAGTCACTTTCTGAAATTATGAATTGCTTGAAAACATGAATTTAATTGGAAAATCTATCACCATGGTTTATTTTGCGCAAACTTTTACTCAACGATGAAACGTATTAAGAAATAAAAATCGTTAATTAATTTTAACATTTTATGAAGATATGTCATGTTGCTCGGCAACGCAATTAAATGAAATGTATTTGTTAATGTTTCTTATTATTTTCTCTATTTGAATAATGAATAAATGGATATAAAAGTATATTATCTTATAAATGAAGGGTTTGATTTTTCTTCTAATTATATTAATTGCGGACTGCGTACATCACTTGCATTTATTTTGGCAAATAGCTTCCAAGTTTATATATTGTGTTTAGCTACTAAACTCGTATATTGTGTTTAGCCAATAAATTCATTCAGCCGATGGTTGAAACAGAAAAATAGTAGAACGAGTACATCTTCTAATACAATTGTTGTGTTTCCATTTAGTATATACAAATGGGATCTGGATGTTTTATTCACATCTATAAATTCAGAGCTACGAATTTTGTGAGATATCGCTAAGTTGGCAAATTTTATTTTGTGCCAAATTGACGGAAATGTCTCCAAATGTCTCCAAATGTTGACAAATTGTTAAAAACGAAGCAAAACAATGAAATTTATTTTGTTCTGTAAGAATAGAGTGCTGAAATGATGTTTTGTCAGCATTTGTCTGTCAGTCTAACCGTCCTACTTAGTAGTATATATATCAAATTTTAAAATGTCACGAAATTGATAAAAATGTTTTCAATTCCATAAAAATATCTTGAAATTGATAAAATTTAGCTAAATAAATGAAATGAATTATGTTTTGTTAGAGGATAGTATTGTGATGATTTTTCGCCAATTTGTCGCCAAATGAGACTGTCAATTTTATAGTAACACTTGGCGATAAATTTGGCGATTTTTAAAATGTTGCTGAATTGACGAAAATGTCGTCAAACCTTCCATAGAGATAGCATTATTTAGACGATATTTTTTTCACCAATTTATTGGAAGGAAATAATATCATGTCGCTTACCAATGGATTTAAATTCAATCTTTTTATGTGGCTGAATATTTTTATTAAATCTCTTCCGATTTGAATAAAGAAGATATGGATATAAAATAAATTTCATTGCCATTGTATTTTTGTCTGGCTATTATCAATTATGGTCTTCAGGTTTAAATATTATACATGATATTTTGTGTATTATTGATTCAGAGATTTTCGGTATTTTCAAGATATTATGCCTTTGTTTTATTGCGACAAAAATTATTGAAACTCATATATTGTATGTTGTAAGAGTAATCTGCTACAAATACAAGGGTATATCTTCTAATCTACGAGAATATAAATTGTGCAGGTATATTGGTATATATTAGTATCAAGTACGGCCTTCTGGAATGAAGATTACGGGAATTATTGATATTTTCAATTTATTGCGTCATCTGTTTTACTTTGGCTTACCGACTTATCTTCTGATCTACGACATTATAAGTAGTACGGGTATATCTTCACATATAATTTTTGCACTTTCATTTTGGCATATATTGGAATCAATTACTATATTCAGGTTTAAAGATTACGGGTTTATTGATATTTTCAATTTATGCATGTAATCCTCTAATACAAGTTATTTCTTCTAATATTCGCCTATATAAGTAGTACGGGTACCATACAATTTTAATGCTTTTATTTTGCATTTATGAATTCAATCCCATATCATTTTGTAAATTTTCGTACAAATGGGGCCAGGATATTTTATTTTTCAGATCTGCCCATGAAGATCATTTTGTATAGCGAGAATAGAGATTATTACACTTCTTTTTAGGAGCAATAAATGAAATATTTTAACAGAATATTTTGATATGTATATATATATATATATATATATATATATATATATATATATATAATTGATATATATATATATATATATATATATATATATATATATATATATATATATATATATATATATATATAATTGAAAACCTGTCTGTCTGTCTGTCTGTTTGTCCCTTCATCACGGGAGAAAGGATGAACTAAATTTGATGAAATTGTGTGGGTAGCCTGGAATTTAGTCCATGTTTTGAGTTTCTACGATCAGTGGTTCTCGAGATATTAGTAAAAATCGAAATTTTCGTTTGTCTCATCATCACGGGAGAACGGCTGAACCGAATTTGATGAAATTTTGTAGATAGCCTTGAAATAACCCTCCCCCCATAAATTTAGCCCAAATTTTTAAGTATCTAAGACCAGGGTTTGTCGAGATATTAATGAAAAACGAAACTTTTCCTAGGAGTTCTACTCTCTAAATCCGTGGTTTATCCAAACGAAAAGCTTGAAAATTGTTTGAAAATGAATTAAAACTTTATCTCTGAGTTTGATGGGAGATATTTTGCGCTAATCAGTCACTTTCTGAAAACATGAATTGTTTGAAACATGATTTAAATTTGAACTATATCTCCATGGTTTAGATTTCAAAATCTTTTATTGAGTAATGAAAAGTATAAAGAAATCAAAGTAGTTATTTAATTTTGCAGTTTATGAGGAAGATTCTATTTTATATCATGTTGCTCAGAAACGCAATTAAATTAAATCTCTCTGTTAATTTTAATTATTATTTTTTCGATTTGAATAAAAAATAAATGGATATAAAAATATATTTTAGAAAATAATGATTTGTTTTTTCTTATAGCATTTTTGATTGGATAATATCAATTACGGTCTTCAGGTTTAAACGTTATTATTATTGATATTTTCGGGGATTATTGATTCAGGGATTATTGATATTTTCAAGTTATTATGCAATTAATTTATTATGACAAAAATTGTTTAAACTCATATATTGTACGTTGTACGAGTAATCTTCTACAAATACACGGGTATATCTTTGATTGCCATTAACCCCTGGGTTGGTCTGGTCTGGGCCTTCCACGGGTATATCTTCTAATATACGAGAATATAAATAGTACAGGTATATTGGCATATGTTTTGATATATATTGGCATATATTGGAATCAATTACGACCTTCTGGTATAAAGAGTACGGGGATTATTGATATTTTCAATTTATTACGTCATCTCTTTTATTTTGGCAAAGTTTTTTTAGACTTATATTGTAATACGAGTAATCTTCTATTAACACTCTTGCATATTTTCTAATCTGCGACAATATAAGTAATATAGGTTTGCATATATTGATTCAATTCCTATTTTTTTATAAATTTGCTTACAAAAGGAGCCAGGATGTTTTATTCTTCAGATCTGCCCGTGAAAATGATTTTGCATAGCGAGAACATATAGTATTCTTAAACTTCTCTTTAGGAGCAATACATTTAATATTTTAACAGAATTTGGACATGATTGCGAATTATAAGTAGTTCCTTTATATTATATACTCCTTACGAAGAACTGATATGCTGCTAGTATATATATAAAATTGAAAATCTGTGTGTGTGTGTTTGTGTGTTTATTTGTTTGTTTGTTTCATTATCACGGGAGAACGGCTGCAACGAATTTTATGAAATTTAGTAGTTAGTCGTAATATAGGGCCACTTAACATTTAGTCCGTGTTTTGAGAGTTTAGAACCAGCGGTTTTGGAGATACTAATAAAAACAAATCCCTCACTGAGATAGCATTATGCAGACGATAATTTTTTCTACAAATTCACTTGACACAAATTATGTATTGTCAAGCAATGAAATTAAACCGAATGATCAGAATATGTTTATTAAATATTTCCCGATTTAAATAATTAAGAAATATGTATACAAATAAATTTTGTGGAAATCACATTTTTTAATGGATTATAATTTCTTAAGTCATCTGTTTTATTTTTGAAGATATTTTTCCAAACTCATATGTAAGGTTTAGTCAATTGTGTAAATCATTTTAGCACTTTCAATTTTGATCTAATTTCATAGCGTTTTCATTTTTCCATATTGATGAAATTTCCAATATTTGAAAATTAATTTACATGGCCATGATGTTTTATTTTTCAGATTTACCTGTGAAGGTAATTTTCTATAGCGAGAAAAGGGATTCTTATGCTCTTTTAGGAGAATTAAACGAACGAAATTCAAACGAAGTAAACTTCTTTGATAATCCGAAAACAAAGTTCAACTTCTTTGATCATCCCATATTTATTTGAATGAATAATTATTCTTGATTTAGGGAAGTTCGTTCATCTCACCTCAGATTTTTGAGATTTTTCTATCTTCAAATAACAATAAAAATTGTGTGTACTTTAATGCCACATGCAGACCAGTATAATAATAATATTATGAGCTTCACTTATTTCTTCACTTCTTATGACTTCAGCATTTAATTTTATTATTGATTCATTTAGAAATGTCGCTTCTTTATCCTTAAAATAAGTTCAAAGCCATAAAATGACTTTAACCTTTAAATAAGTTTTTGTAGCTTAGCGAAATTTTCATAGAGTAAATTAGCATTTTTCATGTTGTTTTTCGACTTACATTCCTGGAATTATGCATAATCCATTCCACATAAGAAATATATACAACTTCATATATTTATCGATGGAATTGTAAGGGCGTTGTTAATTTAGTGCTTCAGCTTTAATTCGGGATTTTAGGTGGGGATATTTTATCATTGCACTACTTATTTTCTGATAATTATTTTTAATATATTCCACTTTAATATAAACTCAATTGAAAAATGAATATAATTAAAATTTTCTACTTAAATTGCTTTTCCCCGAAATTGTTTTTTATGTTAAGACTAAAGTAAAAATACATATTTCATATTCAATAAAAAATAAACATTTTGATTTTTTCAATAAAATTAGAATGATGTTAAATTAAAAATGTTTGTTCTACAAATTGTTTAGATATTTATATCAGTTTTATTAGTAAAAGCTGTTAATGACATACATGGCTTAAGAAGTTTGAATTTATTTTTATCAAAGGGCCTGCTTATTAATTGGGACTGTATTACACATATGTGCGCAAATATTGCATATTAATTACATTATATTAACTTGTAGTCCAAATATATAATTCCTGAATTGGTGCTTCATCTTTTTCAGTGTATGTTACTGTATCTTTATTTCAGAGAATAATAAAATAATAAATATGATGCATTAAATTTATTATTGTCAAAATAATAATGCATTATAGAAAACTATATCTTTTTCACATATTAGCTAGAGAATTCTAGCCAAATAAAAAATCTCCATACGACAGACCCGATTAAAAAAGAAAACTTGAGTGCTGAATCAGAAAGTGAAGTATATTTATCTTCATTCTATTTTATAGCAATTTAAAATTGTAAAAAATAGTTAAAATGTAAAAAATACAAGTTAGAAGAGAAAACTACTTTAAATTTGCATTCTAAATACAGATAATTTGCTTTTAGATATTTAATCCTAACTTCAATGATTCTACAGTATGTTCGTTTATTTACCAATAATGTTATTGAAAGTTTATTTATATCTACTACAAATTTATATATTGTATCACAACTGTAATAATATGTTTTTGTATCCATGTGAAAAACATGGAATTCACCATTCCGCATAATCCCCATACTTTGTGTGGCCGTCTGTATAATCAGCCGTTCTTTAAAAATGGCAAACAAGATTTTTCTGATGCTTTTTGACAACCTGTTGAATTATTCATATACGCAAAATATCTAGCATGAGGTTTAAAATATTTTCTAAGAGAGCTTTAAGAATATTTCATATTTATGAAGATAATGGCAACAGCGTGAAAATATCAGAGGTATGTGTGTTTTACAAAAACAGAATAAAACTCGATGTAATGACATTTGCATGCTTAGAAATATTCAGTCATTTTCTATTATTATGTTTTTCAGAAGAAAGTAGCATCATTAAGTCCTATTTCCGTGTATTTAATGAGGAAAGTATCATATAAAATAATTTAATTAACTTAGATATTCCTTATAAATGCATTCATGCAAAATAATGATAAAAACATGTTTTAAACGACATCAAGTATAGCACGTAACAAACTGTAGTAAATTTCTCTATTTATTAAAATTTCAATTGTATTAGATTTAGTGTATTAACTTTATGTTTACTTATTTACTATCTGTCGTATTCCATTCTACCGATTACTTCAAATTACTGTAGTTTGAGAGTTAAAATAAAACAAAACATGAAATGTTTGATTATGCATTATAATCTACTTGCATATTCAAAGCCAGTAATTATGTATTGTTTGACGTTCCAATTCCATATAAGGTTTCAGTCGAATATTTTACAATTTCCTCCGTAATAACATTGAAACTTAATTTATTATATTTCATTAGAATTTAATAAATACCAATAATTAGTAAATAATTTAGTAATTTAACAATTTAGTAAATTTTAATAATTGGCTAAGTTTAAATTAATAATTTAGTAAATATCTAATGTTATAATTTAATCAAATTTTGTTGGTTAGTGTCAAAGAATGAATTGTGCATAAGGAGATAAAAGTAAAATAATGTGAAACAAGTATCACACCAGACAGGCAAAATAAAAAATTATACATCTTTAAATGTATATATGGATCAGTTAAAAAGAAATAAAGAACTTTTCACCAAATGAGCTTTATTTTAAAAATATATAAATCATAGCGAAAAATACACAATCGAGATTGCATTTGGTGAAATGGCTATATTTGCATGTTCACGATTTTATAAGTTAAACTTAAATTCTTCAAAACCCCCCACATTCTGCCAAATGGTTTTCAAAATGGCTTTAATTCTTTATTCCGTAGTTTAAATATTTGTTTTGATAGTCGATGTGAAATGCTTCAAAGGAAATATTGACTTTCACACAAAGTTGTTTACATTTCTTATAATAAAGTCTTTATTTAGCGTAATTAAAATGTTAAATATTTGCTGCGATTTTATATAAAAATGAAATGAACTTAACATTATTATGTATTTCGGAGAGGGAGATAGAATAGAAGAGTACGTTGATATGAAAAGACAAATTATAGGAGACAAAGGTATGCAACTAAAAGGCATGTGGAATTTGATTTTTCATTAATCATAAGAATTTGAACATGTAAATGGTTTTCGGTGTTAGATGCCAAAGGATGTTGAATTTTATCACTGACATGATTGAAAGTACCTTATTATTAATTTCTCAAAAGGCAAAAACATATCAACTAAGATATTCCTACTGTTTTTTAACCTTTTATAGCCGTCTATAATTTTGCTGCCCTGACATAAACTTTTCCAAACAACTTTTTCGCAATAAAGTTCCGTGAACAATGACGCATTTTCTAAGTGTAAGCAAATCACTGACTTACCTATTGCTAATTGGAAGTGCTTAATAGCGTCATGTAAAAGCTGAATGCGATGGATGTATGTGGTAGGAAACAGCAAGCAGGAGAGGTGAGGTATCTCCTTTGGTTTTCAAACTTCTGTTTTCTATAAAGCAACTTTTGTATCCCTGCTAATTCTTCTCATCCTATATCCTCTTAAAAAGCTTCTTTGAATGCTTATTTTAATCGTGCATTTAATGTTTTCTCTTCTATTTCAGCTTTAAATAATGAAACTAAATTTGTCTTTAATCTTGGTCATGAGGCAGCTTATTCCTTTGAGTTTATTTATATGATTTTGAGTATGTCCACCATAAATTCACTCAAACTGATACTAAACTTATTTATGTTATTGACCGTCTGCCGTATTAATTCAGTTTTCCTTATCATTCTAAGATTTTACATCCGAGTATTCAATTTTGCCATGAATTTGGTTCCAAACTCGCTTACTCTATTATTACTACCTTATTCAATCGTATTCGCACCGATGAGTTAAGGGATATTGATAACTTTAAAAGCCATGCCGGGGTGTGAGCTACCAATATTTTAATCCTTTAAAACAATATATTTTATAAAGACGCCGGCAGGTGGCAGAAATGAATAAGTTCGAATACAGTAATAACATTAATAAACAGTATTACCCGCCTACTCGGTTTTGCTTCATTTAGCTCTAATGCAATTGTAACATGGTTAGTCCTAAACTCCAGGTTAATCCTAAAAGGGACCACATAAATTAAAAGACCAGTCCTAATGTACAAATATATCTTTAGTGCTCAGTTTTCAGCCTCAATTTTGCCATGTTGGGGATTTTTCAAAATATTTCTTTTAATCATTCTCGTATGTTTTGACAGATGTCCTACTGCTTGTTTGACTTTCGACCTATACATACTTCAAAACATTTCTAAATTATTCTGTTAATATTGGTTTGTAAAAATTATTGTTTTATCCAACTCTGAAAAGTACGATTTTATGCATCACTTTACTTTTTTAATTACGTTTCAAACTATTATGGTCAAATTATTCTCATTTCTTCTCATAAAAAGTGAATGTTTGCAGTCCTGAATAATAAAAAGATGATATTAAATATTTCGATTAAATTTTGAAGGTGCTTATAAAAAGTAACACATTTGATTAAACTTTTATAATTAAATTTTTAAAGAAGATAAATTGAAATCTAGTACATTTTAAACAAACTAAACAAAAAGTTTATTCCACTTTGCTTTTAAAATAACAAACTTGAAAAACATATAAAATCTGATAAATATTATTTTGTATAAAATGTTATTTTAAATTATTCAAATATATAATGTGCCTGTACAATAAATAACATTTAATACAGTTCATGCTAGAATGCGGTGTTTCAAATAAGTTAGTATGTTACCCAATAATTGTATTAGTCATTTATGTGGCGGAATTAACTATTATTATACGTACATTCGGACTTTAACGGGGGATGCGCTGCACATCCCCAAATTTCGATGCATCAGAATAATTACTTTGCTGTATTTACAAATTTCATTACTGGAAATATCACTGAATATATTTTTGCATATTTAAATTACTGTTAACGTTATTAAATGTCACAATTGATCATCTGATATTTAATGAGGTTTGGTAATTAATTGAAATAATATGCACTTGCGTATCAGCGAGATCGCTAAGACGAAGAATTGGACTTATCCTAATTTATGATTATAAATCCTTATAACCTAGGACATAAAAACACACCCTGATTTAACGCAGTTATACATGGAGTTTGAATTGCACGGACATAATGGAAATATATTTGCAGCATGGCTTCCTACATAGAGGATGTGGTCACCCTTGGTGGTAAATCTTATCGGAGACTCTGGACCACCAGCTCCTCCACTCGCCACCTACTCTAGTAAAAGCTACCATACAAAATCCTACTGCATAGCATCTTTACTCAGGTATTCTCTCAGGCAAAAAATTGCCAATCGAACTTTTATTGCATAACAGATCATCTACTCGACCAACTTTTTTTAATTCCTCTTCTTTTTCTCGTCCAAAATGTAACTAGGCTTAATAAAAATGCCCACCAAATGCAGTGGCATAAAGGAGAGGATTTCGTAGAGTAAATAAGTAATCCCCAATATAGGAGATAATTAAGCGTTGCAGGTGGTGAAAATGAGTAAAATATGCATATGGTACCAAAACACTCTAATGATAAATTCAGCAGAATAAAAAAAATATCAGACGTTTTTCATAGTTTATAAAATACTGTATAAACTATCATAAAAAATAAACAAAGAAAATGTGAACCGAAATCAAAAGAATAAAACTACTGTATTTCTTTCGTTAGGTAAACTGAATTTATTTTTAATCTTGCTTTGGAGAAACATGCCCTCCTTGTATTTCATTGGTCTTATTTTTTATGATAGCTATGTCCACTCCGATTGGACACCCATTTTTTATGTAGCTTCGTCGCGCCTTACCCGGAGGCACGGGTTATGCTCAGGGCTGTCCTGAAGCACATTATTGAAAGTACGCGTTGCTGTCTCATTTAAAGAGCATTGAAATTGCGGGGTTCAAAGATTCGGGGCCCCTGGTGGGGGTGTGAAAGGGGACGCTTCTCCCTTTGAAAGTTTTTGAATCAATTAGGCCATATAATTGCCATTTTTAAGCCCATAAATCACTTTTTTTCACAATATTATTAGCTTTATGCTTAACAGGACCTATATTACTATACACTCATTGCCATAAAAATGTGCGTATCAAGAAAGAGTTGTCAGAATCGAACAAAATTTTATATATGTGAGTGCAATGTTGATATAAGCAAGTTATTATAAAATCAAAGCAAAAGGATCATTTATTACAGAAAAAACCTACAAATGAATGGATGGTCTAGTACCCTGATGGGCCACCAAAACACGATTCCATACAGGTGAGCATTGAGGCACAACAGGTCCCGTATGGTGATCTGCGTGATCTCATTCCACAGTTGTTGTAAGCGCGCCTCTAGTTCGACCAAACTCGTAGGCTGTCCAACTTGTCGTCCCAAGTGATCCCAGACATGCTGGCTCGGTGATAAATCTGGGTATTGGGCAGACCAGGGAAGGGTGGTAATGTGGCGGAGGCATTCCCGTGACACCCTTGCTGTGTCTGCTGTGTGGGGCCGATCATTGTCCAGTTGAAAAATGCCTCCTGGGATCCCTGTCATGAGTGGTAGGTAACACATGTGGCTGAAGGATTCACGAACGTACCGCTGAGCTGTCATGGTTCCGTGGATCAATATTAGAGGTGACCGGGTGTTATATGTGACAGCACTCCATGCTATTACACCAGCTGTGGGAGCGGTGTGATTCTGTAATGCGGAGGCTTGATTGAGGGGTTCACCACGTTACCGCCACACAAGTAAACGGTTGCCATCACTGCCCAAATTGAATCGCGATTCGTTGCTAAAGACAACCTGGTTCCATTAGGTTGCCGTCCAAAAACATCGACGCGACACCATTCCTCGCGGAGGCGACAGTGAGTGGGTGTCCAGGCGCCTCGCGATGGTATGGACAGACACAGGGGTCCGTAGTGAAGGTCCTGCCTGTGTCCGGATGGCGTACCATGATAAAATTGGCAATGTGCTTGCTTGTAAGGTCATATGACGGTCTTCTCGGCTATTTGTCTGCTGAGCGCGTCCTGAGACTGTCCTCCGTGTATGCGACCCCTCTCTCGTCCACTGGTCCCAACACTACCTGACAGTAAAATCAGAACGGCTTAGGTGGCGGGCTACCTGCCGAGCTGACCGCTCGGCTTCCATCATCCCAATGATTCTTACCCTCACGAACTCTGACAGCTGATCATACTGTCTTCGATGGCGGCGTAACGGCATTCCTAATGAGAAAGCATCCCTCTGCAACAAGTTAAATACAGGCAAAAAACATCTGCGTTTTACCTATTTCTGTGCCAGGGAGAACGAAGTTCAACGCCGTCTGGTGGCAATGCGCTTATCACGCTGTCGTTCTAATCATTTGTATATCTGCCTTTAATATTACCTATACACAAAATTTTCATACCTGCCTTAACACCCACTAATATTATGAAAAAGTTATTTCCCTCATATAGCAACATCAGTTTACACTTTTATTAAAACATTAAGAGAAAAAACATGCACAACGTATAGAAGAGCGGTCAAAAATGTATAATTACTTCGATGTCAATTTTTTTAAACGTTCACATTTTAGCTAATGATCTGTAGCTGTAGTAACGTAGTAACTAATATAAAATATTAGTCTGGTCGTCCGATTGGTCGTCTGACTGGTCGTCTGTCTGGTCGTCTATCGTCTATCCAAGCCCAAGGTGGCAGTTGCCACTTTCATCAGTTTTTCATTCCTCTCCTGGACGTACGCAGGATATTATTTGGTGGCTTGGTGAGATCGGTTTTTTTTCCTCATTTCCTCATTTCTTCATTTGTTTCCACTCAAATTTGTAAATGACTAGCAAAAAAGAAGGCTGTACTTTGTTGAAAGTTTCCCTAAAACCAGCAAATACAAAAACTTTCTTGAGACCTCGAGAGTACGTGGCGCGTACTCTGTAGTTTTCAAAATTTCTTGAGAGTAAGCGGCGCACACAGCGCGCACCCTTTCGGGACACCCCTGGTTATGCCCATGTAGATATAGTGACTTTTGCATCTGATAATGGCATCTTCAATTTGTGAATTTATGGGTTGTAACCTCGTTTGAAATGTCAAGTCTAGTGTCTATTCGTCTGAATTCTTTGTTCAGATTGTTTCCACGACGGCGTATGGAAAATGCATATTGATTTACAGAAAGTCGTTTGTACTTAATGGAAACGATTTTGATAATTAATTTTTATTCATATAGGGTGTATTTCTTGCGGCGATTTGCTTCTATCTGATAGCCTTGATTCTTGACTATAGTTCTAGTTCAAATTTTCCATGAAAGTAAATTTTTCTTACCACCGTCATGTCAATTTTATCCCATTCGTCTGGGGTCGTTTTCCAAAGTCCATTCAGTGTTCCTGGATGCCGTTTTCCTAAGGCTCGGTTTAACAAATCGAAAGCGCAAAAGTCTATAGGAGAAGCGTCAGGTAATTTTACAGGTATTCCATTAAATGGGATACATTTTATTCCTGTTTCTGATTCTTTCTTTGCTAAATATGCGACAGTTGACTTAGAAGTGTGATTGGGGGCTTTGTCCATTTGAAGCTCAGCTTTTTTGATGTCCTTTCCATATAAGACTGGAATTTATTCTTCAAATATTGGTTCTAAAATATTCTGCTGATAGCAGAGTGAATTAATTTAACTTTACTTCAGACTTTTTTGAGTTTTAATTTACCGTTGTAACAGAATCCTGCAACTATCATGAATCCTTTTGGGAACTTTTCTGTACATTGGCAAAGCCATTTCGTACCATCAGATTCGACAGTTAAGCAAAATAAAATTGCTCTTTTTACTTTATCTGCAATATATGGTAATGTATAGGGAAAGTATTGGAATTATGCCGAAATTCGCAACTCGAGTTTTCGACGAATCTACACGTTTCGAGATCTCTAGAATACGAAAAAAGCATTTTAACGTGACGTTTGTGTGTGTGTATCTGTGTATCTGTCTGTACAGATATTGTATCCACTCTAACTAAAATACTAATGGACCGAATTTCATAAAATTTGGTAGGTAAATCACTTGTGGGCGACTCTGGTGCTGATTAGTTTTGGGTACAATTCGGGATAAAAGAATCCGTCGTTTTTGCGAAATGGCCAACAAAAATGGTTGTATCCACTCTAGCTAAAAAACTAGTAGACCTAATTTCACAAATATCGGTTGATACGTCGCTTGTGGGTTACCCTGGTGCTGAATAGATTTGGGTACGATTCGAAAAAAAAACTGCCTTTTTTGCGAAATGGCTCGCAAAAATCGTCAAAATATAAATTACAAACTACGTGTGCTCAAATATATCCATTAAATGCTTGTTTTATACTTAATTTTTACCGAAAAAAAAATAATATCAACCCCTTTACAGTAGAACTAGCCGTTCTCGAGATATTTTTGTGTTTTCTTATTTTATCTACACCACCTTTGAAAATAAGTCCAGTTACTAAATGAGAACGAAAATTGAGATAAAAGTGAATTATATTTATTTAAAATAAAGAGAACGTGGATATAAACGAAAGCGAAAGTCATGCGCTGCCCACATCAGATTTTTTATTACTGTCACTTAAATACATCCATGCTTCATCGAGTGTTACCATAAATTTCCATTTATCAGCAGCTAGGTTTCTTCATATAATTTTCTAATTTTTTTTTTCTCTCCTCAATATGTTTTGGCAAAAGTAGATGAACTTTAGATTTAAACATCTTTTTTAATTTCAAATCTTTGTGAATGATTTTAATGATTTTACTTATAGTGCCAGAAGACATTTCCTGTTTTGATGCAATGGATCTTTGGGTCAGTGAATTTTATTTTAGGATCAGAGACTTCACTTTATTGATATTTACCCGCGTTCGAACAACCTTAAGATGCGATTTTGCGGCCATTTTTTTCATTTTTACTTTCAGATAGACGCGTTTTCACTTTTAAATTTAATATATTAAAAATGTTGATTTTTACATCGCTTTACAATTATGTTGATACTAATATTTTTCCGCATTTACATAACCTTCGAGCCATCTATCCATTTCAGGAACCATTTTCAAAATAAACTTTTTATTCTACGTTCCAATCAAAAGCAGACGATTATAATGAAAATGCCGCATCTGTATCTCAAAATGCTGATGACAAACGTAAATACAAAATCGTTTCCATAAAGTTCGAACGACCTTTTGTATTTGGTCTCACAACTATTACCTCTCTTTAATACTACTAAATTCTCTGCAATATGTCAATGCAATAAATTTGACAATAATAAGTTTCTCTGCAATAATTTTGACAAAGCAACTGCAAAAGTATCTTATAATGCCATTCATAATATATATTACTCTCTTCCAAAGGGTTTAATATAAAAAATGTAATCATTTTTGCAATTGCAAACGTTATTCCCATTTCTAAAGAACCCATTATTAAGACTCTTTACATGTGGTAGCTAGTATCTTCATAAAAATTAATATATCTTGAAAATTCCCAGAAAATATGTTGAAAGCCATGATAGATCATTTTCATCATATGAATTATTCAAGAAGTTCTTAAAATGTATCAGGGAATTTATATTTTATTTCCTAGAATAATTCGATAATAACACACATCATAGAGTATTCGAATTACATGCCATATACGGTGAATTTATTTTTTGTAGATATGTAAATAGCACATTTGTATAAGAATATATCCATTTTGATGAGAGATTTAGATCTTAAATATTCTTTAAAGTTAGTAATAATAAATATATGTAAACTACGATCAAAGTGATTATATTTTTAAAGTTTTAAAATTTTCTATTAAGAACCCGAATGTCGGAAGATAATTATAAGACCATTCTATAAAAATGTAATAAAAATGGTTTAGGCAGCTGATTTAAATAAACTGAAAATGAAAATATATCAGTAGATACAGACGAAGACGGAAAATAAAATTTATCCGCATTTTTAAGGCAAAATCAGCCTTATTTTGGGATAAAAGACAATTTAACCATATCAGCCAAAGTGGATTTTGTTTCAAATACCCGACAGAAGTATATTGTTTTGTGCAATGTGGCTGCATGAATTTTTTGCCCTGAAAATACTTTTTTTTGCCATCCAAATAGGTTCGCAATCTTAATGACTGTCTTGTGCTGTACCCAAGGAAGTATGTAAATTTTAACTCTCTTTTCAATAAGGTACGTGACCCAAATATGAGCACACCGAAGCATTCTTATTATTATAATATTTGTTTTAGCAGATAAAAATTTGAAAATTGGTGGATGTATTTATTCTCTTTGCAGGGGGCAACAGGGGAAAATGATAATTGAGTTAAAAACATCAGATAGGTGCTAATAATGGACAGTGTCCATGTTGGGAACCTGTGCCCATATTTGAAACTTTTGCATCTACTTTGGGCACCCTTAAAATTTATCCTAAATAAACCTTAAATCAACGTAAAACTTTAATCAGAGTTGGCACAAGATGGACTTACAAAAAAATAAAAATTGTCCTTTCTCGTAAGGCCACGGCATTCTTTATGTACCCAAACACGGCACGTATTACACTGTATCATGTCTAATGGTTTTTCTTGACGACACAGTACACAATAGCAGGACTCTTTTGAGCTGGATACACCCCTGCAGGATGGCTGAGCTGCAGCAGTTGATATTACATTTGTTTTGGGTTTAGGTTTAGGTGAGCTGCTCGTTTGGACTTGCCAACTGTTTTATGCTTGGGTACCTTTTTTCTGGAAAAAACGATTTCACCAGTCTTACAGCTCGATAATTTAAAGCCTTTTCTCTGTTGGTATTTTTAAAATATCGGATATAGATAATTGATGCATATCTGTGTCTTTTTTACAACAGTGCCTATATTAGGTGTAGTGCCCATATTTGGGTCAC
Organism: Amaurobius ferox; assembly: GCA_951213105.1. NCBI lineage: Eukaryota > Metazoa > Arthropoda > Arachnida > Araneae > Amaurobiidae > Amaurobius > Amaurobius ferox. The sequence goes on from OX578148.1 coordinate 129,669,392, forward strand.
TTACCTTATATAAAAATTTTAAAGTGATAATAAAATGTATCAAATCCTGAAAAATGAAAATCTTATTATGTAACATGCAATCCTAAAATGACTAGCTCAATAAAGCTGGTACACTAACCTGTACATACATTACATTATTAAAAGTATTCTGATCCATAGGACAGAAAGGAAAATTGCATTTATTTAAAAAAAACACTGTCTATTGTTAACAATGACTGCCTCGTATTTTCTAGTTGTGTTTTCCGCCGATTTCTTAATGTCTCTAAAAAATTATGTCTGAATCCCTTCATTAAATTGTATTCTAAAGAAATCTTAGAGGGAAGGTTTGCCACTTTAATTCGAAATTCGCTTTCTAACTTGACCCACTGGTGTTCTATCGGATCCAGATCCGGACTTTCTGATGGAAAATCTAGTTCATTCCGTGACGAAGGTTTTATAAAGCAGGAAGCCCAATGGGTCGGCTATTCGTCTGCGATGGTTAAATATTAAATCTAACTTATGTACCGTATGCTTTAAGACAGAAATGAACAATCTTAAATATTAAATATCAAATCTAACTTATGTACCGTGTAAAAGCGTTTTCAATGATTTAAAAGACTCTTCTGCTTTCACATTCAAATGTAGAAACTGAAATGATATTGCATGAAACATGTATACACAAAACAGCCCAGTGATCATTTATTTAGTGGTAAATACTTAACTCCAGAATTCAATCCGTCTCCCTGGTGAGAAGCGAAACTGCTACTCAATGGCTGGGAACAATCAAAAGCAAGTAAAACAACAAGTGAAAAGAAGACTCTATATATTTCATTATGGTAAAGGAACATTCTTTAATTGACTCTATGAAGCACAAATAAGACATTATTTCAAACTTAAACACATTTTCCAAAAGGGCAATTCTAACTCCTTTAATCATGAGTCAGTCTTTCTAAAATTGGTTTCAAAACAATATATCCAGCTTGAAAATCTTTAAGTATAGACATTATTCAAATATAATAACCTTATCAAACAATAGTATATACCAGGGGAGATTGATACAGATATATTACTTTTAAGCTGGCTTTTTGGATTAAAATTTCTCTAGACATATAACCAGCAATTCAATTTTACAATCTCCCAATTAAAGGAAAAATACATACGAACCTAAATTTCGGTTCGGAGGGGCTCTGTCGGTCGAAAAACATCCTGAGAGCAATTTTAGTAAAGTTAAATTAAAATTTAAAATAGTTTCATTTTTAAATTGGAACAAAATCTATATGCGACCGACAGCCCTCTCGTCCATGGTAAGCTCCCCTCTACTTCCAAGCGCGTCCCTCTACATTTACTTTTTCTGACGTCACCACACACATATCCATATCACACGTACATGCAGAACATTGGAAAATAATCAACAAAACAAAATTAACACCCAACGATTTTTCTTTCTCTCAGCCGGCTGGCAGGCGCGCCTTTTCAAGGTCGCAAACACTCCACAATTTGACCTATTTCCACCGAAAATCGGCTGAGAGATTCTACATTTACATGACATGAAAAAGAGCACTTTAAAACAAAATATACTTTCACAGATCTCGATACCACATACCGTATGCTTTAAGACAGAAATGAACAATCTTCAAAGTGTAACATAAAGCTAAGTCCTGATGTTAAGTCTATGGGTGTGTTCTAAAGTAGAACTAATTGGTAGGTGGTACACAATCATTTAAAATGTATATATACTTCTCAAATACATATATTGGTAACACGTTAAGATTTTAAATGATTTACTTAAATTAAAGGCGAAGCATTCGATTCTAAAAATCATTTAATAGACATCCTATTGATGTATAAATAGTTTTTAAAAAATCTGATGTGGGCAACACATGACTTTCCTTATATAATGCAATAAATTTACTACTTTTACTGTTAAAAAAATGTTCTTATAGTAGATACTTATATTCTTTCCAAGATATTGAACTTTCTTCAATTAGTCGTAATTTTCATAGATTTAGCGTCATTTTTATCAATTTGGCGAAATTTTTGTTAAATTGGCAACAATTAATAATATCGCCAAGTTGGCGACATTTCGCCAAATTCGTCGCCAAAATCTCGCCAAGCGTTATGGACGAAGACATAAGTTATTCTTACAGCAGATAAATGACTATTGGCGTTCAAATACAAAAGTATTGCTCAAAGCATCTTTTCTCATGAATGGAACGAGGTAGATCCACGAGAATGATGTCACCAAATTTATCACATGGTATTACATATGAAAAGTGAACATGTTTCTCAATAGGAAATATTTCTTTTCTTATTTTATATAACTTTTAGATAATTTTTTTGAAAAATGTGAAATATCTCGAGAACGGTTCATGTTAGCGTTCCAAAATTTATGTCAATCGTTTTCTAATAAAAAATTACATAAGAAATGTCTATTTGCATAACTTTATTAGCGGTTTGTATTTTTTGACGATTTTTTCAAAATTTCAAGCGAAAATGTAGGGGGTTCCGAACATACGATTGCCTATAAAAACAATAGGCTTCTAGCGTTTATGGATTGTGATTTTTGTACCGAATTTCGTTCGAATCTGTCCATTCGTTCGTCAGTTATCGTCTCCACAGACTCACTGACACACACACACACACACGCACATACACACACACACATACATCACTTCAAAAATATTTTATTCGTGATCAGGGATGCTTGAAACGTGCTCTCCCGTCGAAAACTCGAATTCGAATTTTCGACCCCATCACAATACTTTCCTTATACATTATGTATATAAGGAAAGTAAAAATTCCAGAGCGCTTTCGGGAGTCAACACACCCTTCCTCAGTGGCGTCAAATGAAATCAGACTGACATGCTTAAATATCATCCACATCGGCAGACAAAATTTACTTATTACAAAATACCATCATTGTAACAAACATGATAAAACATCAACATAAACCACGGGCAAGGAAATTAAACTAAAAGCAATTATACTGCTAAATTAAAAAGGACAAAATTCTATATCGAGTATGACATGTATAAATACACTAATTTCAAAATGTAAAATTAGTCTTTTTTTATCTGATAATGATTTTAAATTTTATATAGGTAGCACTGAACGTACGGAAGGCATATGTTTGGCTGAACATACCGAGACATTAAAAATCAAAAACAATCAACTGCTCTTGACCAACTTGCTGTCAAAGATAATTTTCAGCCCCTTTTCAAAGAAACTTTAATTTTAATTAATTGTAGTATTCCACGATCCATTTTAATGTATGAATCCATGTTTATTTACTTTTACCGTGTTGAGATCTGTAATTTTGATCCTGTTCAGGTTTTGAGTTATGCTTTGCGACTCGTTCTCGATTCCATGCGCGTTAAACCTACCTCTGATTTATAATCCTACCTCTGATAAAACTTGTAAATTTTGAAAAAAATTTATGTAAACATGCCATACTTGATATAGATTTTTATCCTTTTTAATCTTGCAGTATAATTACTTTTAATTTTATTTTCTTGATCATGGTTTATGTTGATACATTATCATGTTTGTTATAATGATGCTATTTTGTAATATGCAAATTTTACCTGCCGATGTGGATAATATTTAAGCATGTCAGTACGATTTCACTTGTCGCCACTGAAGAAGGGTGTGTTGACGCCCGAAAGCGCTTTGGCCTTTTATAAAATTTATTTTTACGTCAATGGGATGCTTATTAAATGACTGTTTAGAATCAAATGTTTCGTCTTTAATTTACGTAAATCATACTTCTCAAAGTTCATATTTGAGTTCATTACTACAATCAAAATATTCAGTCTTACAATATACTCACAAAATACTTTTCTTCAAGAGAGCTCCATGCGGAACGACTATCTTATTGCAAGATTTTGAAACAAAATTCTTCAAATTAGATGACCATCTACCAAACTGCTATTCCCGCTAAGAATCCCTGAAGTCGTCTACTAGCATCATTGTGTTTGATGTTATTCTTGTGTGCAGTTAACCATGTAGACTACCAGGGTAACCGATGGCATGCAGCTCATCCCGTATTGTAAGGTACAATAAGTAGTTCCTGTGGTTTCAGAATACTTCGATAATCAAGTGTGATGCAGACGAGGTGTGACTTGACAAACGCAGGGGCATGTGGGCCAGCTGTCGCTGGACCCCGACTTAAAGGGGCCCTTAATTAAATAATTACAGCATCTAAAAATTAACAACTACTTCATGAAGGGTAAAATATACCCTCGGAATAGGTTTGCTCAGCGATAAGATTTATTTTTGGAACCATAGGGATTACCGAAAGTTACAATAATTTAAATTCCAATAAAGCATGTAAAAACTGCAATTATGTTTATGAAAAAATGTCATTGTTCATTTCACATATGTACAAGGGGGATGTTTGCCCCGGCCCCTAGTTAAGTCGGGTCTTGCCACTTGCTACAATTATTTTATATATGCGGCTTATCCATCTTTTAAGGACTACATATATCCATCTTTTAAGGACTGCAACCAGCTATAGTTGATTTGAGACATTCTCTGCAAGCGAAGATCTGCAATAGCAAGGCTAGGTAGCTCGCTCAAGTAGCAGGTATTCAAGAACAGTCTTGGAAAACATGCTTCTATTAAATTTTCATTTGAAGTGTCTTGTTATCTGTACTGAAAAGATTCACGTGCTTTTTTTCACATTTTATACAGAGCTTTCACATACTGTATCGTTCTAATTTAACAGTAACATTTATGGGAAACCGTGCTTTGGTAAATTTTTACAGTTCGCATTATTTTCTTATCATACTAGATATACTAAGGAATAGGAAAATCGAGTATTTTAAAGTTTATTTATGAAAATAGTTTATTAAAGATATACAAGACTACATAATAACAAATATTTATATTATAATTGAAATAATAAGCAAAAATATAAACCTATATAATTCGATAGAAAGAGGACTTTTTTCTCTGTAAAGTTAGAAAAAATACTTTTAATTTTAATATTTCTTGATTCCTCGTATTATATTGAAAATATTGTCAGTCTGCTAAGTCCTTCCTGATACGAGTTATCTCAAGTATGGCTTAATATGTTTAAGTTTTGAAAATACTCCTATCTTCTGAAGCTATATTGATAAGTATTCTAAAATATATACCGTAAGTAATATACAAATTCAAAAGTTATAGACCGTTCATCATAGATAAGAAACTGTAAAATACACATTTTTTTAATTTTCTATGAAATGAAACTCGCAGGACTGTTTTTAATAGCTTCCATTTCCCAATCCAGCATTCTACCTTTGAGATCTGCTAATTTATTGGTACAGACCATTTGAATTCCTTCAATCATTTCGACATCAGACAATGACATCAGCACTTTGCGTCACTGTTTCTTTATTAATCTTGTGGAAATTTTCCCAAAACCAAACAAATGTAGATAATTCTTCATCTGATCAAATTATTCTTTAAAATATAATCTATTTTTTATCCAGTACTTGACTGAAATCTATTTTGTACGTTTTTGAGTGTCAACATGACTTATTTTAGCATTTTAAAATCGCAATGCATTTAAATCTCCCCGACTTGCTTGGTGCAGTCGGGTCCAATTGGCCTAAGATCGGTCCTGCATCCCACAACAATAAGAGAATCTGAAAATCGTGAAAGTTCAGCGTTGCATGTAAAAGCACTTTTCACTGAAGACTAAATATCTGCTAGGCTGACATGTTTATATATAATATGTATTACACACTGAGTATATTAGTTTTATCATACACATTTTTCTTAAATTGCATGTTTAGAGATGTTCACAATGTAGTGTAAAATGGTTCAAAATGTTCGACTTAATGGAAATATGATGCTTTTATAATAGAAGCATCCTCTCAATAAAAATACTATGATTTCATTAAGACCTATTTTACAATTCATCCTTCCCGGCCGTCCAAACTGCTACTCATCTCCTAGGACGAGTCAGACGGTCTGGGCTTTCGGCAATTCATCCTTCGACATATGTATCTTACTGAACACCTGTATGCGACGGGTTCCATTCTGGAGGAGTCAAAACAAACATGGTATGTACGCTAGTTTTCCTTAACTCCATTGGAAAATACACACATCTCCACATCGTTAAATTATAATTTCTTAATTTACTTTACCCTTATTTTTCTACGCGAGTAGTATAATGTAGTTTTCTTTTATAATTATTTATTAATAGTATTTAAATCTTTGTAAAATACAGATAGACTAAGGCTTTAAAAAAATTAAGCTGTAAAATTTTAGTAAGTATTATTTTTGTAAAAATGTATGGTGCTTTAGGTTCGAAAATAGTTGTTACAATTGCAAATTAGCAAAGTTAGGTTCTGCCGAGTTTTAGTTGTTGAGTAAGGTCATGGTCGAGTTTCAGCTTTTTATGTTCTCAATAGGGGACTTCCGTAAGGTTCTGAGAAACTTCACTTCTCCCCTCATTTTGTATAAGCAGAGAGGAAAATCAGCAATCTGGCTCTGCTAATCTCGTTCCAGTAGTCGATACTATAACTGTACAATGATTCAGCCTTCTAAGTCACCGGAGGATTATTGGAGTGTGGAAATACATTAAAAGAAACTCAGAATCTCCACGTCTGGGAAGAGGGATAGAAAATCTAACTCTCTATCGTTCTGTCTGATAGTTGATACTATAAGTCGAATTATCAATTCTCACCCAGAAGACATTTAATATGTTCAAAATTTAACTCTGACTATTCAAGGGTCAAAAGCCCAGACCGTTCAGCTTATCCTAAGACATAGAGCAGCAAGATGGGCGGCCGGGGCTATTCAAAGGTGTAAAAACAATGTCCATAGTATCACGAGACTCCTTAGGGAGGCAATCTAAATACGAGGTTACATTCGAATATACCAAAATTATAGAAACCCTTTTTGCAAGCAACGACTGCAAAGTTGAGACTGAACAGAGTTTAAAGCAAAATTCGATATTTAGATCTCTGTGTAAAACCAGCTCATTTTTCATTATTTTAATATATTGGTAGATGATATTAACTTTTTTTTAATTTAAATGACAGCACTTTGCTTTAATATACAAACTAAAGCATGTCCAAACATTCATTTTTTAAGAGTGAATATAAAAAATACACGCCTTTCATAATAGAAATTCTTGAAGAATTTAATTATGAAAAAAGGTTCTCTTTGCTTCCTCCAGTCCACTCCAAAATTTAATTACGTTTTTATAACGCTGTTTTGTTTTAAAACTCCAATTCCACTTATTAAAAGTATATTTGAAAGAATAAAAAGAGAAAATATATTTTCAATGAATAACAATTTAAGCTTATTTTAAACCAGACGTTACACAAATGAACACAAATGATTAATTTCTACATTTTGACTATGTATAATTAATTTTATTTGTAGGTGAACACGCTCAATTCATGTTTATATATTTTTACCTCTAATAGGCGTTTTGAAAGTAAATTTTATTTAATCGTTAAGATTCAATGTTGTTAGTCAATAAATTTTAATTTTTGGACGCACTTAATATATAAATACATGTGAAGTTTGTACTTCGTAGCAGGTTTAAAACTCTGAAATTATAGAATTGAAATATTTAAAGTTATTTAGAATAATATTTATAAACTGTGAGAAAATGTATTCTGCTGAACAATTGGGCAACATCTAAGAAATGCATTATTTTTTTTCAATTTTACAATGTTTTAACGAAGCATAGAAAATTGGGAATGTTGAACGTGAAACGCACAAATGCATCCACATCAGTTTGATCTAATGCTCACTAAAAAAATATGTTGACGAATTTGTAAAGGTGTCAGTGTCAATAATGGGGATAGAACAGCTTGTATTTCAAACTAGTCAGCCGATGATGAAACTTTGAGCTCCTGGGACAAAATTCATTTCAATCAAATTTTAGAATGGGCAAACCGACAAACCTGTTGTGTCAATAAACTTTTATAGCATCTAACTTGAAGTTTTAATTTGTCCGTCCTCTACTTCAAATGTCCCACTGTTTTAGCAGGTGATCGAACCACGGACCATCGACTTTTAACATTCAATGCCATAACCTTTGACCCACTCAGTAGGTCCTACTGGGACAAGATTATTTCTAAGTAGAACCTATAACTTTGACTAAAAATATGTGAGAACAGTTTTCAGAGGACTTAGTGTTGTTGTTGAAACCCAGACCGTCCGACCTACCAGAAAGGTGTAAGGTAACTGTTTGGACGGTCGGGAAGTGCCACCCAATTTAGACCGGAACCCAGTGGGGGAGGCATCCACATTGACCGTACCCTCCTTCCCCTACCACCAACCTCTCGGAAGGACTTTCGGACCCACATGTTTAACGTGATCGTACTCCGCATGAACACGGCGGCAGTTTTGGCAGTGGCTGGAAGAGGACTTTGTGTGAGAAAACACATCAGAAATAATTTTCATTCTGACATTATGTGATACAAATGCACCAAAACAATTTACGAAGTATGGAAATATCAAAATTTCCACTGCAGCCTCACACTCAGAAATTTTTTTATTCATTCCAATTTAAAGAACATGCCATGTAGAAAAGGAACATTCGTGTTCCATTCAAAAAGATTTAATCGTTGCACAAGGGAAATCACAAACCTCCCAACATAATATCATGATCCGATTATTTTACCTTATGCAGGATTTTCTCTTCAACATTTCAAATATAACAAGATACAATTTCGTCTGGGGTTTGTCAGACTTCAGCAATAGAATGTTTTTTGATATAAAAAAAATATTTTTTCTTCGTATATCTTGCAAGAGAGCTGATATCCGGGAAAATCGGATTTAAAGCCAAATGAACCTAGAGTTTTATTGATCTCTTGGGATTTGCAATCACAATGAAGAATTCGTGCGATCTAATATAAAATGCAGTCGTGTTAGGTAATTAGATTACGGTTTCTACCCTCTCTATCATTGATTTGTTTCTTAGATTTTCTTTATCTGTAAGAGATACCCATGGTTAGCTATTTAGTTATATTTTAAATGCAGATGGAATTTGTTTTGGATCAATATTTTTTTTTCAAAAATAATACTTAAATAAATACATTTGACTAATATTTAAATAAATACATTTGACTAATATTTATTTTAATATGTAATTTCCAATATTTACATTTGAAATATAATTTTTAATAAATAGGTATTATGTACAGTATACGTTTGATTAGAGGACAGAGAATAGCATAATTATAAAATATTTATACCTGCAGATTCCATAAATTTTTTCCTCTTATTTGTCTCAACTATTTTCCTACAGAAAAAAATTACGTCAGGGATATAAGATAAACAAGAAAATCCATCATGCATAAATCATTGCTTATGAAACAATTTCCAACTGAAATTCAATTTTATTTTTAGACATCTCTAAAATGCGATACAATCAGCTATGATATATTTTAAATTACCACATTACTACAATAATTTATTATATTTGAAAATTTAGAACTCCATTGAAAAAAATGTACTTGCCTCAAATGATGTCATCGAAATATAAATCTTCTGGCCCTCTATGCAAAAGCAATGAACATTTCATTCATATCACTTTTATTCCAGATTCTAGAGCTAAATAATTTTGAGTGAAAAAAATTCAGCAATTCTTATACAACTCGCCCTGCAATAACTTGTTTACATTTTGAATCCATTACAACTAAGCTTCATTGTAGAAATAATCAAAGTTTTATGATCATTAAAACTAAAAAATATTGCAATTGCGTTGGCGCAGAATATAGATTGTTATTGTGTTGGCACAGAATATAGAAAATAACTTTAAAAATCAAGAATTTTACACTGGGAAAAATATGAATGGCATATTTTATTTTGGAGTAGGTTACCTGATCTCGTCATATACTATGTGTCCAATTATTTTTTCAATTTTTATTTAAAAAAAGTTTTTAAAAAATAAATATATTTTGATGATCTTTTTTCATCTAATTTATAGGATAATTTAAATATTTTCTAAAATCTTGGGAGCAATTTGTGTTTTTTTAAAAAATTAGGTCCTATAAGGTTCAATGTATTTCACGTTTTCAACCCGGGTTGAATCCAAAATTAATTGGGTAATATTAATCATTTACATTCCCGTACGTCTCACAAACCGTCTGAACAACATACTAAAATTTAATTTTGATAAAATCATTTTTACTGCAGTTATCGTGCAAACGATCAGACAGATACAATAACAAAGTCATAAACACTTTTCAACTATGCTGAAAAGTGTTCAAAAGTTAAAGCAACATTTTCCACGTTAGCTGACAATGCCATTGCCTAATGTTTTTCAAAGTGTATTCCACGAAGCCTTTGGTGTACCGTGACGTTACTGTTTTGTTGTTGTTGTTGAGACCCAGACCGTCCGACCTACCAGAAAAGTGTAAGGAAACTGTTTGGACAGCCGGGAAGTGCCACCCAATTTAGACCGGAACTCAATTGGGCTCAGTTGTAGAAATAAGTTTGATGATCATTTAAACTCAGAAATATTGTACTTGTGTTGTTACAGAATACCAATGTTGCACAGAAATTAAGCAAAAATAAAGCGGTTTTAGGACGAATACAACACTAAATATAAATTAAAAAGGAATTTAAAAATCACGATTTTGACACAAGACGGATGCCATATTTTATTTTGAAGTGGACCACGTGATCTCTCCATATGATATGAGTTGTTGTTGAGACCCAGACCGTCCGACCTACCAGAAAGGTGTAAGGTAACTGTTTGGACGGCCGGGAAGTGCCACCCAATTTGGACCGGAACCCAGAGGGGAAGGCATCCGCAGGGACCGTACCCTCCTTCCCCTACCACCAACCTCTCGGAAGGACTTACGGACCCACATGTTTAACGTGATCGTACTTCGCGTGAACACGGCGGCAGTTTTGGCAGCGGCTGGAATCGAACCCGGGCCTACCGAGTGCAACTCCAGCGCGCTAACCAATGGGCTACCGCGCCCACGTTACTGTTTTGTGTAAATGTTCATATAATTAAAAAATAAAATAATTTAGTATGACGGGGGGGGGCTCCATAATTTGTACCCCAATGGCATTTTTTCACAATGAGGGATTTTGCCATGGAATGTAATTTCAAAAGGGAATCCTTGGCGAAACAACTTTGAAAAGCACTGCCTAAGTCTAGTGGTGTACAACTCAAGGTCCGTCGACATATTTTGGGTGACCCGATAATTTTGAGAACATGTGTATTTTTTATGTCATGACATTATTTTATGTTTTACAAAATATGTCTCTTATTTTTCCTAAATCGATTTTATGTACGACTTTTAGGAAATTCATGTAATGGGAATTTCGAATACAGAATTTACCAAAATGCATAATTGATATTCACAAAATATCTTAAACACGGCTATATGCAACGTAATAAGTTAATGCAGTAAAATCGACCGGATTTTTCGACGGGAGAGCACGTTTCAAGCAGCCTGAACACGAATCAAACGTTTTTGAGATGATATATGTGTGTCTGTGTGTGCGTGTATGTGTGCCAGTGAGTCTGTGGAGGCGAAATCTCACAAACGAATGAAACGATTCGAACAATATGATATAACATTTACATATTGATATAACAATTACAATCTGTAAATACTGAACGCCTATTGTTTTTAAACGCAATCGAATGTTTAGAATCCACTAAATTTTCGACAGAAATTTTTAAAAAATCTTCAAAAAAATTAAAACCTTTAATGAAGTAACACAAATAGCCATTTCTTATGCAATTTTTTATTGGAAATTATTGACATAAACTTTAGAATGCTATCATGAACCGTTTTTGAGATATAGCACATTTTTCAAATAAATATATTAAAAAATCACATAAAATAAAAAAAAATATTAACTATTGGGAAATGTGTTTGTTCACTTTTCATATGCGATAAATTTTGTGGCATCATTCTCGTGGAACTAGCTCGTTCCATTCATCAGAAAATATACTTTGGGTGACAATTTTGTATTTGGACGACAATAGTCATTTATCTAAAGAATAACTTATTTCTCCTTTCAAAACGCTTGGCGAGATTTTGGTGACGAATTTGGCGGAATGCAGCCATCTTCGTGACTTTTTTAAATGTTGCCAAATTGATAAAAATGAAGCTAAATTAATGAAAATGAAGACTAATTCATGAAAGATCAATATCTTGGAAAGAGCATGAGAGTAGACTATAAGAATACTCATTTCTCCATCCGAACTTCTATAAAGCTTGGCGAAAAATTTAGCGGGGCATCGTCAATTTGGCAATTATTTTAAATGTTGACAGAGTGACAAAAATGTCGCCAAATTTATAAAAATAACCCCATGTTGGAAATAATGTTTCACAAATTCTGATTTTCGTCATATGACGGGCATATCTTCTAGTACAGTGTTCTTCAACCTGTGTTCCGCGGAACCCTAGGGTTCCACTCAAACGCTTTAGGGGTTCTGCGAGTCGACACTACAATTCGTTGTTTTTGTTTTGTTTTTCTTTGTTTTCAATTTCATATGACATATATATGTATCATACAAGTACTTTATATGAAATATTTATCTTCTTGTTTGAATTAATGCAAATTTATATCTTATATAAAGTTTTTATAACAAAGGCAGATACGCACCTTGTTCATAACATGTAATACGTAATATGACACATCCCCCCTAAAATCAAATCTGGGTGTGCTACTGAACGAAGGGTTCCATAAAAAAATATCTCAAAAAAAGGGTTCCGCGAGATGACAAAGGTTGAAGAACACTGTTCTAGTATATAAGAAATGCTCTTCTCTCCGTTTGTCTGTAATACTCGGTGATACATTTGGCGAATTTGGCGAATAATTTAGCAAAGAATCGGCAACTTGGCGATAGTTCGCCACATACTGACAAAAATATCGTCAAAATTGCTGACGCTACATTAATGAAAATGGCGCCTAATTGATCAATTAATAAAGTATTTTAATATATAGACTATATCGCTTATTGAGTATGTCATCAATATTTATAATTGTTCAATATTTATATTAATATTTATCAATATTTATAATTGTCTAAAGTCAAAATAATGGACTGTTTGAGCTAAAATGTAAAAATGTAAAGGTAAAAACGTAAAGGTTGAAACTATTATTGTCTGTGGCTGAAATAAGAATACCAAATATTATGTAATGAAGCATTTTGACATATCGCACGTCTTGTGTGAAAATAATACTCTGATCAATCGGGAAAGGGTCCACATAAATTTCTGATTATTATGTCTTTTAGTTTTGACTTAAGAGCAACCTGCAGTGCATTTAAAATTTATTATTTCATTTGATAACATCGTAAATATTTAATTATTTCTCATTTTTAACAAAAATGCGCAACATCCTGAAACAATACATGAGAATGCTTTACAAATTTTACCATTTCAAATACCATATGTTACGTACAGTTTTTTTTTATTTTGTAACAATTTTTAAGGGGTCTCAAGTGTTTTAAAAGTGCCATAAGCAGAATAAGACATGAATTTAAATTAACAATTTAATTAGATAAAAAAATGTGTTTTCATACAAATGATTTTTCATATAATTTGAAGTGTAATCAGCCATATTTTTGTTTCCGTAAGCAATAGTTTTATTACAATTATACTTGCAAGCAAAATATATTAAAGTAAACTTTTAGGGAATTCATGTACATTATATAAACATATTAGAGAAAAAACATTATTGTCAGATTTAACTTGCTCCAAAAATTAAGATATATACTACCGGTATAGCCATAAAGTTTTAGTTATGACTGATGTATAGGAGAAGATATAAAAACAAAATATGACACACTCTGTTTATACCCGGCCACCCAAACTGTTACTCTAAGTCTTCGGACGAGTCGGTTGGTCTGGGCTTTCGACACTCTGTTTATGACACTTTTAAGACTCCTTAGACCGCTTAATATAATTGTTTTTTTTTCAATTTTTAAAAAATATATATATACTCCAAATATTTTGGCCTTCTTTCTGTTCGATTTTTCAGAAGATAAATAGTATTTTGACATTCGAGAAATAAAAAAAATGGAATTTTATTCATTCTTAATTTGTTTATGATTGATAATGTTCACAGCCACACTGAAACACAGACATCATTGCTGAAAACACCAGATCTACCAAAGTACGATTTGAAATTTTCTCCCCATTACAATACTTTCACTTTAGATATACTATGTACGGTTGGAAAAGTTAAAACTACATACATAATGACTTTATTTAAATGTATTTGTGACGGCATTTTAGTATTTGCTGTTAATTTTCGAACAGAAATATTAAAAAAAAAATGTGAATCTTCTTTTTATATGAACGTTTTGAAAGTTAATAAGCCGCTTTCGTTAATCGATTGAAGTACCGAACAAATGTCGCTTTAATGGCATATATTCAAGGGACAGTTATACCTTCAGGCAGGTCGGACGATTTGGGTAGGAAAAAAAATACATTATTAAAAGATAAAATGATGCGTATATGTGTTTCGTCATGCTGATTATTTGTAGATTATTTGTATACAAACATGCAAAATTTGTCTACTTCCTCCCCAATATAATATGCAGATTTTCTACAATATTCAGATTCTCTACAATATACGGACTTTCGCAATACTTTCCCTTTACATATACGTAAGTATTTTAGGAAAAGTAAAAATGATGTTTTACACGTTTTATTTATGTCTTTGTTGTCTCTTCCAAATCATAAGCAAAGTCACAGAATATAATATAACTGTTATTTTATCAAAACTGGTTATTTTACCATTAAAAGATGTTTCTCTGGAACAAGAGAATTAAATAAAATACAAATATCAGATTCAGAACTAAATACTAGTATAATTTACCTAATTCTATTCTGATTTGAGTCTTGAATTTTTTACAGCTAAAACAAAAGCCACGTCAAAAACTAGACTTGTGAGCTGAAGTAGCTTTAATGGTATCACAAGGGAAATCACTAGCATTCTACCATAATATTTTGATCGGATTATTTTACCTTCATGTGGGATTTACTATGCCACATTTCAATTGGGATAGGATACTTTTTCTCTGAGGTGTATCCTATATCTTGAAGACGCAAGTTCGTTTTATTTACAGTCTCATTCACTGTTACTTTTGAAACAATTTGGTTTCATGTTATTTAAATTTAGTTGATCAAATTTACTCATATTGCTTCCAAAACCAGTTACTTCTTTAGATTTTTTCTTATTATTTCTGCTATCAGGATAGGTATCATGTATCGGTACATTTAAAAAAGTTTGATCGTCTGTTATTTGAGTATAGTTGAAGTTGCTAATTCAGTGCTGCAAAAGCTTTTGTTCTTACATAGTTTGTGTAATTTTCTTAATGTTTATTATATATGTATTTGCATTTTAACTAACTGGTAGTTTCAACAGTAAGATTTTTGATAAAATTAGCTCAATTAACCCCCTTCCTCCCTCGAAGAAATTCGCTCCCTTCAGTATGTTATAGAACTACATATTATCGTGGCTATTCCTTGTTGTTATCTCATTTTTATGCTTTATATTTTACCTTTATTTAGTTATTATTTTTAATAGATTGCTCCCTTTTTCTCTCTCTTAGAGTGTGTTCCTCCATCTAAAGTTTTATCGCTTTCTTTCTCTTATTTTGATAATACTATAACGATTTATTTTTTTTCTCTTAGTCAAATTTTAAATCTCATATTAAAGGATCGTTTCAATCTAATACGAGGGTCACACTGAAATTTTTGAGACAAGTGCAGACGATATGCGCTAGAAAAAAATATTGGCCAGATATTTAAAATAGAACTCTTCTATTTCCGTAGATTTGTGGCAACAACTACCATTTAGCTATCGTAGAATAAATTTTTAAAGAAAATAAAAGAGTTGACGCGAGAGCATTATCGAGCTATGATTTTCTATGATTTTAAAATGGGAATAAATCAAGAACAATGTCTTCAACGTCTACAATTAGCATATGGAAATGATGCTCCATATTATATCACTGTATTCAGATGGTTTACATAGTTTAAAAGAGGTCGAAATTCTCTCCTGGATGAAAAACACACTGGAAGACCTTTATCAGCTGTAGTTGTATGTGTAGGCCATTCGAAATGTGTAGGCCATTCGAAAGATGTTAATCGATGATAATCGCTGTACCTACCAAATGGTACAAAATAACTTAATGATGGTGGACGCCGCATTATTTCTAAAATCATATCTGGTGATGAAACGTACATACCGTTTTCTGACGTTCCAACACTTCAAGAAAATAAAGTATGGGTCTTTGAAGATGACCGCAAATCAACAATTGTGAAAAGATAAAGAGCAATGAAAAAAGTAATGTATGCTGTGTTCTTCAGAAGTACAGGTCTGATTAAAGCCATAAAGCTGGAGGGACAGAAGACAATTACAGCTAACTGGTACTCCACTAAGTGTCTTCCAGAAATTCTTCAGGGAATTCATATTAGGGGACTCATGTTTTACCATGATAATGCATCTGCTCATTGAGCAAGAATGATAGTCAAATTTCTTGAACAAATAAACATTAAAGTGATAGAACGTCCACCCTATCCTCCTTATATTGATGAATATGACATTTGGCCATTTCATAATCTGAAATAAAATTTACCTGGGATCGTTTTCATTCCGAAGATGTGATTAATAAGGCTATAAATGCATATTTTTTATCTATTCCATGAAATGGTTGGCTTGAAGCATTTAATCTTTGGAAAATTCACCTCCAAAAGTACATTGATATTGGAGGGGAGTACTTTTAACACAAATAGTTGGTAAGTTTAATTTGTACCACTTAGCCGCATCTCAAAAATTTCGGTGTGACCATCGCATCACTCGCCTATCGTGATGCGGGAAACAGAGCGAAAGTCGTTTCATCTCAGCTGACATGCTTATACTTTGGGATTCGTACGAGCTGAAATGCTTATGGTTTGGGATTCGTCTGAGCTGAAATACTTATGGTTTGGTATTTTCAACTGTATTCGATTATTTTTTATTCTTTACCGGCTCTGTTCATACCATTCATGTGTTCACAAGGACTACGGGCACGTTCAATATGTGAGTGCCTTTCGAGAGGTTGGTGACGAAAAAAGGAAGGGATACAGAAAAAGAAGGGCTGGTTAACTCATCGCTTTCCAGTTGGATCGAAAGTCTAAGTTTGTGACGTAGTTGGAATGCATCCACTTGAAGTTTGAGGACTTCATCTAGAGAACAGTAATGAAATAAATGTATTGCCGTTCGATTTTTACGTTATAAAGATCAATTATATTTTGAATATTGGAAAACTTTTGCTGCCAAAACACCACTACAAAACACATTAGTTTAATTTCATGATTTAAGTTTATTTTTATACATTAAACATATAAAATATAATACCAACTTGTGAAAAATTATTCAAATCTTTAAGTTAAAGTAAAAGGTAAAAATATGAAATACATACTTAGAGGAAGAACATTTTTCTAGAGCAAAATATGAATTTCATGGGTTGTGCGAAATAAATCTTTATGAATCCTCAAAAGAGGATAAGTTTTCATATGTTTTCTAGTGTTTTTTAAATTTAAACAAATATTTATATATGTGAATTTATCCATGTTTTTTTCTGTTCTTTTTTTTCGAAGCTGAATAATCTTTTCTCCTCTATTTAAAAAATCGAATTCGTCTGAAAGTTCTTAATTTGAAAAATATACTAATTACATCTTTATTAATTTGTGGGTACAGACTTTGGTGTTTTCAGCATAGTTTATTGTTTCCTTTTCGTAAGTTTTCCATATGAACACTACGGACTATCGTTTCAAACTTCGTTATACAGTCCATGCATGCTAGTGATAGCAAAATTAATCCTCCAGAGGATATTAAAAAAACTCCAACCTGCATTTTCTGGCATTTCCATACAGTACTTTGACGTCGTTACCAATGCACGATTGGTCTTTTTCAAGCTGAAATCAATATATCCGGCAATATGTGTGACCTATAAGTTTTTACTGTGGCATTTCTCAAAATTTTTCAATTGTTTTATGTAATGAATTAAGACTTTCCGTTACTAAGTTCAAGGATTTTTAATACTTCTTGAAGTTTTCTAATTTAACCTCAGTTCGTTTCTCAAAGCTGCTAATTTTATGTTGCATATTCTGTAATTTCTCCTGTAGCATTTTTTTCCTTTTTATCAGAGGGTCATAATGTGGGCACTTCATCTGGTTTTTTTCTAAATCTTGTTCAAGTTCACTAATATGGGCTTTTGGAGGGAAGGGGCCAAATATATTGTAGTTCTTTTTAATGCATCCATTAAAACAGTTCGTTTTAGATGCCTCAAGACATAGATTCTTCATCATTTAATTGTGTTAAATTAGCAAACGGTATACCTATCGCTTTCAATATATTTGTTTCTTTAAACCAAAAAAGCGATGATTCACATCATCTTGATAATCCGATACTGTAAAATTTACACCGAACATATGATCATTATTTGGATTAATAGCATCAGCTCTGCATATTTATCGAAATTTTAGACAAAATTTCAATATGTTTTGGAAATTTTTGGAAAAAAAAAATGGTTTCCTTTGCAATTATTTGTTGTATTTTTGCTAAAGTTGCAAAGACGGGGAGAAACCAAGTTTATTCTTCAGAGGAAATCGAGATTTTTGGGAAGGGAAGTAAAAAACACTGGAAATGTTGATAATTTCCAAACAGTGAGAATTTTTAGCTATTGCATCTTGCTTTGTAAAAGAAATGTTTTTGATCCAAAACTAATATTTATTTTTTGCATTTGAAATCATAAATAGCTAAGGCATATTAAATTGTGGGAGACTTGTTCGATCCAAGAAAAATATTTAAATTATGTAACGTTCTTATTACATATAAGTAAAAATGAAAATTAATTCCGCAAATAAATTATAATGTAATTTGTAAATATTTTAAAAGCAAAAACACTCCGACCTATAAAATCGTTATTACAATGAGATTTCTTTATCCATTCATTCATATTCATTTAATATTGAACGATAATAGGAAATCTATATCAATCCCAATATCAGTTTAATAATTTTGTGACTAATATAATTTCCACATTTTCATCAAAATTTTTGTAATTACAAATTTTTGAAAATATTATTTCAGTACACTTTACGATCACACTAACATATATATTTAGTAAATTTATCTAAATGACTGTCCATCATTGAGGTTTTAACTGTGTAATGTGACGGATGAGTCAGAACATACAGGAAATTCTTAAATTAGTTTTTATCCATCTTTGCCTACAATTCCCAAGTTTAATCTCGCGTCTCAAATATCCTGAGGTTTTTTCGATTTCAATTTTTGCATGTTGAAACAGAGCATGAGGTGATTTTCAAAAATCATTTCACTTGTATAAGAATATATGCTCGTTTATAGTAATTGACACGTAATTACATGCTATATCTGATATGCGATGAACTTATTACCAATTTATATTCGACTTAAATCAATAGATTGACGAAGAAACTGCGAAATAGAAATAGCTCCCATAGGTTTTTGATTATATACATTCATTTCATGCATCTCCGTGACATCACTAGTACTTCGGAACTGGAACCAGGTTTTTGCCCCTAGAACAAAGGAGTGAGCTAGCCGGAGGAAGGAGGTTCACTGTGAATAGTAGCCTGTACATGCCGCCCACTGGATTCCGGCCTAAATTGGATGGCACTATCCCGGCCGTTGAAACAAATATCTTACACATTCGGGTAGGTCGGATGGTCTGAGTGGATTTTTTTTCGTCTGTCACCTGGTAATTTTATCATAGCGTTTGTTAAAAGCGCACTTTGCGTGAACTTCGAAAACATTATAGAAAACTCATTATGTCAACATTCTTCGAAAAAAAAAACCCACTAAGATGTTGTATTCCCCCAAAAATAGTTTCATTTATCGATATATTTTCTAAAACTAATCATTTCCATCGATAGTAAAGCTGTAGATACATCATTGCTAGCTTATAATATAGCTGAAAGTAAAATTAATTGGCGGGTAGTTTATTAGAATTTAAATTGCTAAGCAATCACTTTTAACATATTGAAGTCAATAAGACAGTTGTGGTGAAAATATAATAAATCATACTTTATTATGTTCTGACACTATAGGTTTTAGAATTAACGGTTTTAAAAAATAAGTTTTAAAATGTATCTATATTATAAATGTATATTACGCACAGAGTAAGCATATTATTCGGTCTAAAATACATCTTATAAAACATAAAGCTTATAAGATATGAAATATATGGGATTTATCGTGACAAGTTATACAAAATTTGTTGTTCAATTCATCAATGTTTACAATAATGCATGGGATTAAAAGATAATCACCATCCGGACTTATTATTGATAAATAATCTAAGTGAATATAATTAAAAGTAAAGATATATGTTTTAAAGTGTCTCGTAGTTTTATTAGTGATTAGGTTTATTCATACTATACTAAGAAAAATATATATATATTTTTTTTTCAAAAAGGAAATGATCAATTGGAGTGTTTCCCCTCAAGAAATATTTTTAAACGTAAAAAATGCCATCCTCTCTCCAAATCTCAAAAAATCAGTCATATTTAGTTTTTAATTTATCTCCTTCAGAGATTTAATTATAAAAAGTGATTCAGTTTATTTCCCCTACATCGTTTTTCAGTTCTCTTTAAAATTACAAAAATTTTAATATCAGTATTTTCATTACATGCTATAAACATACTACAAAAATATTAGAACGTAGAAAATTGGGACATTTTTACTCAAGTATTTAATCACTTCAATAAAAAATAAAAATCTGATGTGGACATGACTTTCCTTATATAATGCTATGAATTTACTACTTTTACAGTTAAAAAAAATGTTATTCTTATAGTACATACTTTTCAATTGTCTTCAATTAGTCGTCATTTTCACTGATTTAGCGTCATTTTTATTCATTTGGCGAGATTTAGCAAAGTTAATTTAGCAGCGTTAATTTGGCAACATTTACGAATGTTGCCAAGTTGGCGACATTCCACAAGATTCGTCGCCAAAATCTCGTCAAGCGGACGTCGACGGAGAAATAAGTTATTCTTACATCAGATAAATGATTTTGGCGTTCAAATACAAAAGTATTACTAAAGTATATCTTTTTTCATAAATGGAACGAGCTAGATCCACAAGAATCATGTCATCAAATTTATCGCATGGTATTACATATGAAAAGTGAACATGTTCTTCAATAGAAAATATATTTTTTTTATATGACTTTTGATAATTTTTTGAAAAATGTGAAATATCTCGAGAATGGTTTATGTTAGCGTTCTAAAATTCATGTCAATCGTTTTCTAATAAAAAATTACAAAAGAAATGTCTATTTGAGTAACTTTATTAGAAGCTTTTATTTTTTGACGATTTTTTCAAAACTTCACTCCAAAATTTAAGAGGGTTCTGAACATTCGAGTGCTTATAAAAACAATAGGCTTCCAGCGTTTACGGATTGTAATTATTTTACCAAATTTTGTTCGAATCGGTCCATTAGTTAGTCAGTTATCGTTTCCACAGTCTCACTGACACACACACACACACACACACACCACACACACACACACACACACACACACTTTCCCCCCACACACAGAAATTACTTCAAAAATGTTCGATTCGTGATCAGGGATGCTTCAAACGTACTCTCGGACCCGGCACAATACTTTCCTTATACATTATGTATATAAGGAAAGTAATAAACTGATACATTTATAAATATAAGTTCCTTAGAAACTCTTTAAGAACGCCAGTAACTTTGTAAAAGGGTTATCTAAAAATAAAGTAACAAAAATCAGTCGAACAAAAAGGATAGCGATATCCCTACCGGATAATTTAGAAAGTTGGGATAACGAACTAAGCAAGAAATTGATATATAAAAAATAAAAATCTGATGTGGGCAACACATGACTTTCCTTATATAATGCTATAATTATAAAGTGGTAGAGGAATATCTAAGTATAGTAAGAATCGGTATCAGGAACGGGTAAGACGCATGCAATAAATATTTCTCAGAAAGTCGTATTATCATGAAATGTAACACGGTGCTACATGCACTGCTTGATAAAGTGCCTGCCATATTTTCTTTCGTATTCAAACGTGCTTTTTTTGTTACCAAAGACACTTAAACAGTATTTTTCTATTTTAGCATTCCAGAATAGGACTGACATTCGCTTTCACTTTTAATCAAGTTAATGATCTCAATTTTTTAAATTATTCGTTAAGGGCGTTGATATCATGTTTTCTATCATCAATGGTCACTTTACAATAGATTGACCTAACGTGTATACTCATGGAATGTTTCTTAAAAAGTTATCATGGTGTTTAATCACATTTTTAGAGGCCTTAAAAGCAGCCTAAAACATATAAATCTAAAAAATATTATTCTTGAGTAATTAAACGTAAATGCAAATTAAGATTATCTCACAAAATGCTATATCAAAATCAGTTTATGTACATACAATATTACATCCTAGGTTTAATAAATAGTGTGTGGATGTCATGTCACTTTGGAGTGTATCTGTATCGACCATGCTTAGTAAAAACCTATGTCTTGGTCATACGCATGTGCAGTTATTACAGTAAAATGTTTAAAATCTTTTCAAATTACTAATTCTGAGTTTTATGAACAGCAAATTTGAAAGAATCATTCTACGGGTCCAACACATGTCATAGAATGCATGATGTTACGAACATGTAAAGTGACTTCACTGCAAGCTCTTTTGAGAACAAGATGGGAAAAATACCTTTGCGTGAAGCCATTCCTATGAAGTCAATGTAGGTTTGTCAGATTAGGGAAGTTTAGGAATTTTCGAAAATACTCGAACCTTCTCGAAATAATGAATATTCTGGGGGATACTAGCCCCCTCTGAGAGTTTCTGCGGAAGAGTTTATAAAATAAGCGGTCAATCTGATGGAGAGCATTTGACGGGATACCAGCTGTATTGAATTGTGAGATACCTTAATGTCTTAAGAATAGTATTGCAATTTTGTGAAATTGGTGGGCCATTTAATTGCTGTTTAACTGTATTTGTCAGTTATTCCGTGACATTGTAAGACGGTTATCGATATATTTGCTGAATTTATTCTGTGCTTGAAAATACTGTGCTTGTTAGTTATCCAGAAATTTGGATTAATTGCTTTATTCTTAGACAACAACCATGATTCCATATAGAAAAAGAGTATATTATAAAATGTGTATTATAGGGAAGCAATATGTCATAAAATATGTATTATAAGGAAACCGTATATTATAAAACATGTATTATAGGGAAACAATACATTATAAAATATGCATTATAGGGAAACAGTATATTATAAAATATGTGTTATAGGGAAACAGTGTATTATAAAATATGTATTATAAGGAAACAGTATTATTATAAAACACGTATTACAGGGAAAATTTATATTATAAAAGATGTGTTATAGAGAAACAGTAATATAAATAAATTTCGTATAAATTGATGTGACTCAGAATCTTAATTCTGTCGATATTGTGAGATCAGATACAGTTTTATTTCATTATTTGTGATGTCTGTAATTGTCAGACAATGACATCAGTCTTAATCACGCCAGTTTTACTGCAGACCTGACCCGAGAGGTCAATAGGAAAGAGGAGGCGAAAGAGAAGTCACGAGATTGGTTAAAAATGTTACCAGTATAAAATATGTCTAGTCGCATTGTTCTGAGATTAACCAATGGTAACCGAAGAGACGAATCAGACCTCAGGTAAAATGAGGCAGCAACAGAAATGTTCTACAGATTCCACACACACACACACGCACACTTGAACATCAGATACCACACATAGACTTGAAGGAAATATACTGAGATAAACACTTCAACGAGAAATGAACGACTAACACTTCAACCACTGATGAGATGTGTACCAGATTCAGAGAGATGCAAATCAGACGAGAGTCATTTCGTTCATAAGAACGTGTATCAATGCCGTCAATATGCTGTGTATTGATGCTGGAAGAAGGCTGTGTGGCAATGTCCAAATGCAGACTTGAAGGTATGTGTATATTAAATATTATAGAAGTTTCTTTCGGTAGGCAATTTTAACTTTCCTGGTCTCACATATCCAATCTCCTCCTTAAAGATATGTGCTAAAATGATAATTGTTCTAATTAATTTAATAATCAATTGAATGCTCCTAATAAATAATGTTATTTTAAAGTTAAAATGGGTGCAGTTAATTGTGTCATTATGCTAATAAATATTCTATCCCAGGACTCGCACTAAAGATAATATGGTGGGTTTATTGGTGGCACAACGCAAGTGTTTCACGACTTTACGATGTACGAATATGTTATAAGATTAATCAAATATGTTTCTAAAATGTAATTTCAAGTTTTCTCTTAAATGTGTACCACAGATATATATCACTCTATGAAATTAAATGTATTGACATTGTTAAAGCAATCAAACTTTTTAAAATTGTTTCATTGCTTTGACTGTGCATAGTAGGTGAATTAGTGATATAAATAAGATATAAGACAAAAAGATGCAAATAAGAATAAGACAAAGTACTTTATAGTCAAATAGCTTTGTGCCCACGTTTCGCAAAGAAATGAAAACACTATTTTTCCCGAAAACTTTGAGGCAAATATTTTATTTATTCAATATGACTTAAATCCAAGAACGGAGAAAAATTATTTTTCCAACTACCTTGTGTGCGAGTTTGGGTAATAAATAATTAATTTCCACTAGCATTTAAAATATAAGAGTAAAAATATATTTTTCCTTTACAATTTTGCGCCAGAGCTAATTCTTAACTGAAATTACTGTGTAACCTTTAACTCTTAACCTTTAATTCCGAAGTTAAAATGTAATTATAAATGTATAAATAAGTAGTAATTTATTATTAGTAGCTGCCGCATATATGGGATTGCCAATTATATTGATCTACAAAAAATTCATCTCATGTACATTTATGGGCTGTTTAAGAATGTCATGTGAGACACCTCATAACTTGAAGAAAAATTAGCGTCAGTGAATGCAAAATCATTTACGCTTGTTTGCAGCTAATCAGTCTTTTGAAAAATATTGGTCTATAAACTTTTCCTCGGATTATACTGTTCCAATGTATCCTCAAAAACCGTGTCTGTATTTGCAGGAAACAAGGATATGAGTTCGAATTTCTGTAAAATTGACCCTTTGATTTAATGCACCAATATGCTTAAACAGGAGCAATGCACAGCTAATAACATTATCTAACAAAATTACAAAATATTTGTCAGGTATTCAAAATAGTAATAAAATGCTCAACTATTTCACGAAACAGAAGCTCAAATTGACATATATTGACTTATTCACAATTCGTTTTGATGGTATCATGGCAATAACTTCAACTGATCTATGATCAGCGATGTATATTTATCACAACCGTCTGTATAATATCACAGCCCTCTGTGGGAATTTTTGAGATATGCACGTAACTTATTGTTAATTCTTGTTAATTTTAATAGTGCTTTTAACGTATGTTCATCTATTTCGGCTTCAGGTACTGAAATTGACTTTATACTTAACCTTGGTAATGAGGTCACTCACTCTTTCGAGTTTATTTATAAAAAAAAAATCTCCCCTATCCTCTATAATTTTATTTATACAAATACTAATCTTGATTATTTTGCCGTATAAATCTAGTCTTCCTTTTCACCCGGTGATATTTCCTTCTCTTATTGCTTTTTGCCATGAATTGAAGCCCGCCCATTCTACCTTTAATACGTTATTTAATCGTATTCCTTCAGATAAATTCATGGATAAAAACAATTTTACGAGTTAGAATGGGGTGTAAGTTGCCCCCCTCCCTTTTATCTCCCAAAAATAACTTTAAGTTCTACATTGGTAGTACTAAACGTACTGTCGGTATTCGTTCAGCCGAACATGCCCGAGATGTTAAAAATGGTAAACTGTCCACGGCTCTAGCCCAGTTTGTTATTAACGATAACTTGCATTATATGTTTGATAAAACTTTTCTTTTAATTAGTTGCAATGGCGCCCGTAATATTTTCTTTTTGAATCCCTTTTTATTTATATCTACCATGAATTTATTTAATCCCGTTCTGTCCCTTAGTTATGGGTGGCATCTCGTTCTCAATTCACTGGGTGTTAAAACTTTATATGATTTTCTGAATATGTAGTAGATGCTTTATTTTGTTTTTTGCGACATTTCTATTGGTTATCATTTAATTTATGAACCTTTTCCCTTTTATTGTATTTTTTGTATTTTATAAATAAATCATATTTTAAATACCTCGTATTTAAAAATGTAAAATGATTAATATGTAAATTTTATCTGCCGGTTAGGGCTTGTATTTAAGCACATGTTCGCCACTTATTTTCACTTCGCCACTGATGAAGGGCATAGTAATGCCTGAAAGCGTTTTGACTGTGCAATTTTAGTATGTCATAAAAGGGTATTTTAATAATATAATTTTAATTATGGCCAATTCGTTTGTTGTCTTTATTATGTATGTCCTAAGGTTATTTTAATTCATGTCTAATTTTACGATAGTTGATCATGATGCAGCAGAAGTTAAATTATTTATCTTCTACATATTTAGTTTAACAACACCATATAGAAGAAAATTAAAATTTTAATTAATATAATGTAAGCTAGACATTTTTATTAGTGCGATTCTGAGATATAATTCATTCGCAATCATGTGAGTCAATATTTCTGATTCGTTTATAAATTAATACAAACCAAAGACTAAAGATAGATCATTATATAAAATATATGGACCAAACATCTCTAAATATTTTCTGTTGAAGATCAGGGCACTTCCCTTTTCACTGGGTTTAAATACCTCTATAGCTCCTTTAAAGATAACTCCCGTATTCAAATAATAGAATACAACTTATTAAAATGAAAAAAATATCTTAATTATAATTTAAAATTGTATTATTTTATTATCTATTCAACGTACCCCATTATAATTTTAGGACAATTTCTATCTTTAAACTCCAATTCTTTATTGTTTTTACTAAATGCATTCTCGAATGGTCTAAGTTTTAACAAAGTATTTTTTTTGTCTTATTCAACTATAAGAATGAAACATAGTCTACTGTGAAAACTACTCCCTAGCGGCACGGACTTTTTTTTTTTAGAAATAGTTCTGAAGATTTTACAACTGCTTTTTCAGCTTCTTTATGTCCCGTTAATTCTTTCGTCTTGGTTCATTTTATATAAAAAAATGTTTTGACATTCTTTGCTATCTATTATTCCATATTGTAAAATTCAGACAAAATAAAAATATATTTTGTTTAGGACAATTTCTGAAAAAATGTTTTTAGTTTAATTAAATTATGTACTGAAGGATCATTTAGTTGTTAATGTATTATTTAAATGTATCTTTGGTGTTGGTTTTTTTACTTATGGAATGATACGTTTAAAATAATTTTGGGTAGTATCGATTATAAAGAAAATACCTATCACTGTGGAATGATATGTTTGAAATAATTTTGGGTAGTGGTAGTTATAAAGAAAAGATCCATGGATAATGTGGAATATGTTTGAAATAAGTTTGGGTAGTACCAGTTATATAGAAAATATCTATTCCTGTGGAATGATATGTTTGAAATAATTTTGGGTAATGGCAATTATAGAGAAAAGAACTATGGACACTGTAGAATGATATGTTTGAAATAATTTTGCATAGTGACTGTTATAAAACAAGATCCATGGACATTGCGGAATATGTTTGAAATAATTTTGGATAGTAGCAATTAGAGAAAAGATTCATAGATAATGTCTTTCAAGATTTTGCAAAGAACTGAAAATTTTAAATACAGTTCATGATTCTAAATATTTGCAATTTTTAACTGCAAGGTTAACGCCCCCTCTCATCAGATGAAATAATCTGCTAGTATTGAGATAAATATATTCACATCAGTTATGCACTTCATAAAATTTGGAATATTTCTATAAATGCAATTAAACTAACTGAAATGTAATTATTGCACTGCAATTTAAATGTTTTTCAAATAGTATTGATATATTTTAGCATTTTATGATATATTCAGCATTCTACCTGGTGGAAATAGTAGAAACAAATATGTTTTGATAAAATCACTTTCGCATATTGTAATAAGTTATAATTTGCATAATTCTTAAGAAGGCTGCAAACGGGATGTATAACAGGCATAATCAAATACGATTTATTAAGTATTTATCGACAAAAATAATACATTGAAAATATAAATGTATAAATAGGAGCTTTAGATGTTTAACAATGTATTTATCAAAATATCAGCAGTGTCTAGAGATAGATGATATTCCAGACGCCAATACATGTATCTTTACGAAGATCCATCAATTTTATTTACTGCTTTTCATCCCACAATAAAATCATGGCTTTTCCTTATGTTTTAATTGAGTTTATTTTAACAAAAACTTTAAAAGCTTAATCTGGAGTTGTATCTCTTACTTTACTGTACCACAAAACTAAGAAAAAAAATTCTCAATTATCTCAGATATTTACTGTGAAAAAGAAAAAAATTCTGCTGATCAATAGGACTAAAGGTTTTATTTCTGAACCAGTTCAATTCCTGAGAAGTATTGGATTTTCCCATAGGAAATGAAAAATTCAGTGGATTGCCGATGAAAGAATCTTGTTACTTTTTAAGAAGCAAATGAAGTCGCTGGTTTACCTCAAACCTCATATCTTTATATATTCTTACATGAAAAAGGAAAAAAAATCCATTTAAGAAGCAAAATTGGAGGAGTCGTTTTTATGTTAATAGTTAATGTAAGTTCAAATTTTCAAATTTTAACAAAGTTTACATTACTGCATTTTGCAAAAACTGAAACTATCTTATGATGTATGATTTATGTAATGATGTAATAAATAAATATTTTTCAAGTCCGTTTTATTTCAAATGGTTATGTTTGTATAGGAAAGTGTTTTAACAAAAATATATATAGTTCTTTATATAGTCCCTTCCGATAAAAAGAATATATAATTTAGTCTTAGTGGCTTAAAGGTTAGAGCACAGACTTACATGTTTGATATCTGATTTTCGATACCAAGTTGGGACATTAGAAGTTTTTCAATTACGACCGAACAGATTCACTATGCATTTTTGATGCAAATATGATGAACGGGTCAGAAAAATACACAGTTGGGAATATTTAGTGCACCCTGCAAAATATAACGTCAATTTTAAGATCACTATCATACACAATTATATCCTGTGGAATGTGTGATAAAAAATTAGAAAATCTTGATGGTTGTTTAGATTGGCATATTCACTCCGATATAACTTCAAAGAAAGAAAATTATAGCGTTCAATTCCACGAAAAGAACTTTACATTTTTATGCCAGCAGCTAGCTTAATGGTTGGTGCATAAGCTGATCGGTTTGAAGATCTGCGATTTGTGTCTCGATTGGGCAGCAGAGACCGCTACAGCATATACTAATTCAACACATAAATTGATACGTGTGTAAATAATTTAAATACAGATGATTTTAAGTACATTTCTTAGGTCATACACTTAAAAACATCGTGCTTATAATGTACTAAATTGAGACAATTTAAAAAGTTTTGCCGGGTTTCCTTCCTATAATATACAAAAATTCAGTAGTCCAGTAAGTATAATGCTTTCCTTTCAAATCAAGTCGTTAACATAAAAACTCTCTTCAATCGGTTATTGCATCTATCGCATTGAAACGGATTAGATTATACTTGGAGCAGGTTTAAGATCAATTCCAAGTAAATTTTAGCACGTTTATGTACTTAATGATTCCATCTTTCAATGCTAAGGATAAAGGAAAGCTTGAGCAACGCAAATAAACACAAATAAAAAAATAATTCCGCATTATTTTGTTATTTGTGCTTGTCCACGTTGCTCAAGTTTTCATGATGCCATCGTTACCTGTGTTAATTTGTAACACATATTTCACTAATTTAACAACTTATTTAGAAACAATATGAAATTATTTATATTTTCATTTGTCTCCTATAAAATGTTATTACTTAATTCCATATTTAGAAATAAATTGAGGTTTTGCAAAAAAAAATGCTAATTAATAATAAATTCAACAAATATTTTATGATTTCTTTCAAACTCGCAATATCAGTGATCATTTACAGACTTGCAACATTAGCCTGCTGCAGCGGATGCAATGTTTCTGTCGGCGATTTCCCCAAACGCTGGCAGAATTTGTTATTCGCACGTTGTTCTTCAAACGGCATTTCCGATTTCGACGAACGCCAACGACTGCAGTTCACTGACACGCATTGTCTGGAAAAACCATGCACTCTGGACCTGCTTCTTCCTTTTCACATCTCGCTTCGCATGTGTATCTACGCCACGTTAAAGTAGTTTCCCTCACCTCCAATCAGAGTTGGAGATACCAGCATAGTCTCCGAAATTTTTTATTCTACATTGTATATATACAGGGTTGTTATAATTAAAGTTCGCCTATTCAGAAGGCTCTAGGGCCGGTTCTATGGCTCCAAACGAAACAACATTTAACTAGTATGTAGTACAAGTGATGCGCTCTGCGAAAATCGAAAAAAAAAATAGTTACAATTGTCGTCAATAGGTGGCGCTGTGCCAATAGCTAAGGCGATTGTTGCAACTTGTTTGTAAAATAAATAAAGGAAAATGTATTGCATAGTTGGTACAATGACAATTCGCTAATGCAGAAAGCTCTAGAGCCAGATCTATGGCTCCAACCAATACAGAAAAAAGGAGATAATTTCATGTGATGCAATCTGCGTCCAGAAAAATAAAACATGTCGCTCGCCAGCGACGAATAACAGCATTACTCATGCTCAATGAACCCTCCATTATTTGAAATCACGCATTCCATTCTCAGAAATGTGGTTTGTACTGCAGAGCGTAAAGTGTCCTGTGGGATTGATCGGATGTGACGCCTAATACTGTTCTTCTGATCAGAGATCGTCCGACATCTGTCTTTAGACACAGAGTCTTTCAAACATCCCCACAGCCAAAAATCGCATGGTGTGAGATCAGGCAATCGTGGTGGCCAGATTGTTGTAAAATAACGACTTATCACACGGTCTTGGGTGAAATGGTGTTGTAAGAAAGTCCGAACTGTTCGAGTAATGTGAGGTGGTGCACCGTCTTGCATGAAAACGGTATTTTGAAAGCAGCCTTGCTGTTGCAACTCGGGAATCACAAAACGTGACAACATACTGAGATATCTTGTCCCATTTACGGAACATGTAATGGGTCCTGTGAGTGTTGATTCCTCATAAAAATATGGCCCTATCATAAACGTAGCTGCAAAACCGCACCACACTGTCAATTTAGGTGCATGCAATGGAACTTCTTGAACAACGTTAGAATTCTCTTTCGCCCAAATTCGACAGTTGTATGTGTTCACTTGTCCGTTTACATAAAATTGCGCTTCTTCGCCCCACAGAATATTCCAGGGCCAAGAGTCATCCACATTCATTCGTGCAAGAAATTGTAGTGCAAATGTTAGCCGATTTCCTGCTTCACCCTGTATTAGCTGTTGCACCCTCTGAATCTTGTATGGATAGTAGCGCAAAATTTTACGCATCACTTTTCTCACCGTGGAAATCGACATGTCGACTTCATTTGCAATAGCTGGCAAACTTGCATTACCATATGGTGAATGGTTTGATAAATCTACGGCAGCAGTAGCAATATCTTCAACGCTAGAACTGTCCACTTGTTTTCGTCCTCTGCCAGGAAGAATGTCGAGTCTTCCTGTTGCCTCAAATTTGTGAATCATTTTGTGAACGCCACGATCAGGCATTGGTCCACGTCTAACATGTTTCTGTTTCCGGAATTCTCGAAGAGCTGCGTTGCTGTTCTGTTGATAAAATAACTTTACGAGAAGAGCCTTTTCTTTCAACTTAACCATTTTCCACAAAGCGTCAGATTCTAACGCTCTTCAGAAACAATAAACTCGTTCAGTATCAAAGGAGTCACAGACACATTTTGTAAGTTGATTTGAAGCGTATTTCAGTGTTTCGAAGTTGTGACATCACTGCCGTATCGAAGATTTAAATAAACAAGTGATCTTCTTCAAGCGTTTGTTGAAATGTTGTACACTTTTGTGTGTTTCGTCTGGATTGACCGAAATTGATAGAATGAATCTGCACAATTTTACATTTAGCAACTGTGACATAAATTTTCCTTCATTTTTTTTTACAACGAAACTTGCGAAAATCAGCTTAGATATTGCAGCAGCGCCACCTACTGACGACAATTGTAACTAATTTTTTTTTCAATTTTCGCAGAGCGCATCACTTGTATTACATACTAGTTAAATGTTGTTTCGTTTGGAGCCATGGAACCGGCTCTAGAGACTTCTGAATAGGCGAACTTTAATTATAACAACCCTGTATATATATATATTTTGCTCGTCATGGTTGCGCTGATGAGGTGCGTTTTGAGGTATTTATGTTTCCTTTATTGTTCCAATCTATATGCTTGTCGTCCATATAACACAAGTTTATAGATAAAATCTATCTTGTGTTTCAGAAACAAGCATTTTTGTGTTCATTTCGAAGGGATATATGGACCCGAAGAGAATTTTTTCGAAATGAACTTATCGTATGCCTAAATCTCTTCCATGTGCAAGCTTTTTAGCTTGATTTTTTGTTTTCTTATTTGCATTCCTCATTTTTGAAATTTGTTGACTGTCTTTGTCTTTATGACCTGCATTACGCTTTATTATTTCCTCTTTATGTCTTAATTTCTTATATTTCTTTGTATTTTGTAGAAAATTTTGGAATAGTGCATTATGAGTTACTACATACATTCTAACTTTGGATTTACTAATTTATATATATATATATATATATATATATATATATATATATATATATATATATATATATATATGTATAATATCAATTTCAGAATCACAAAGAACTAGGCTAACTTCTAAAATGACTTGTATAATGGAATCTTATATATATCAAATTACAGGGGAAGTAAAAGTAAATGTCTTACAGCTATAACAAATTCGTAACTGCTTGCAATTACAGAACGCATATGCCAAATATTAATAAAACTAAAATCAACATTTGAGAAGCAGTTTTCATTTTCCCACAGAACACAAAAAATGCAATGCAAAACCGACAAAAGACTTCCTCACAAATTTTTTTTCGAATAACAAATACACATCTCATGTACTGATAATGTCCTAGAATCTGCAAATACTACCGTCTAATAATTGAATTCCCTTTATATCTTATTTTTCAAACGCATTCGTTCATCTGTAATCTATTTTCTTTTTTGTAAGACAGAAAAATTATATTCCGATTATCCAGCAGAATATCACTGTCTATATTGTATCAGGTATTTTGAATTATAACATTTAATTAATTTCAAATCACTCAATTATATTTAGTGTTGATAAACCCACTGTAGCTAAAGAAATCCTCTTCGTCATATGTAAAACGAAATATAAGGACGCAATCGATAAATGTCGCCTTACTAGTTAGGTCGGGCATCTAACACAATATGTCTTAGACGACCAGGATCTTACTGCAGATCAGACGCAGTGTGTGACACGTGTCTCAATAATACAAGAATTTAAAATTGGAATATGTCACAGCGATTTACTCTGGGTTTGCGAAAAATGTGGTAGCATGAAAACCAAATTGAACAGAAGAGAACTATTGAAGTAAAATTATTCAAATTTTACTGGCGTCATTGTTTTGGTCGTAAATTTTTATTATTTTAAACTTTGCTGTAATCACAAATATCATCAAAAAGTGTAAACACCCTTGGGTATCATTGCAGAGATGTCACTGTGTGTGGATTTAATTACCATGTATGAAAATATCTGATGGGAGCAACACAGGACTTTCCCTGCAGACTCAAATTCGTAATCCATTGAGATTAAATGCTCAAAATGACACTTACTAACTTAACAGTATATACACATACAGTTTGTACTTTGTTGCACAATATGTTTATATTTCGGATACAAATATCAATCAAGTTAATAAGCGCTTTCTATGCAGAGCATAAGCAAATAAAGCATTCACGAGAACCAATGGGAATACATATATAAACAGCTTGTACCCCCACCATCACTAAGAACAAATCAAAACA
Source organism: Amaurobius ferox (assembly GCA_951213105.1). Taxonomy (NCBI): domain Eukaryota; kingdom Metazoa; phylum Arthropoda; class Arachnida; order Araneae; family Amaurobiidae; genus Amaurobius; species Amaurobius ferox. The sequence continues at coordinate 129,703,425 of OX578148.1, forward strand.
GATTGTATGACATCACATGGGAAATGAAAAATTGTGTTCTTACAGAGCTTGAGAAGCAACGGAGATTCGATTCCATGGGTAGCCAGCAGGCAGAGCACATGCAAAAAAACGTAAATATCAATCCAAGTCCGTAGCTGCTGCACAGTAAAATTAGTAAATGTATACATTCGATGTCATAAATGCTGAGTGACATCAAAGTGTTTTCTGTAGTTCTGATTAAATATCAATCCAAGTCCGTAGCTGCTACACAGTAATATTAGAAAATGTATACATTCGATGTCATAAATGCTGAGTGACATCAAAGTTTTTCTGTAGGTCTGATTAAATATCAATCCAAGTCCGTAGCTGCTACTCAGTAATATTCGAAAATGTATACATTCGATGTCATAAATCCTGAGTGACATCAAAGTGTTGCTGAAGGTCTGATAAGTGCCCTCACAGTATAGTGCGCACATCGCATAGCTACCTATAAAAGTAGTGTCGTCAAAGCCAGCCATCTAATGCAACGAAAATAGAGGTAACATTTTAGTTTTTCAATAGTAATATCGGGCATTGAACATAGATAAGTTAAATACTGATATCAGTCAAAAATTGAGGAAGAACTCAAATAAAAATAAATTACAGTTTCAGTTCTGAAATTAAAATGTATAGAATACTCATAATTTGTTAAATGTTATATATATGTGTATATATATCCACGTAGCATTAATTAGTTATCATTTTAATATTATTCAAGGTATATAAAATAATGATCTGGCCCATTCAAATTTGATTTGTTATATTTGCTGCATGTCATTCTTTAGTATTGACAGTCATTGGAGATTTTCATACTCCATCCTAAATAAAAGCATCAAAAGTAAGTCGTTTTATTTAAAATTTGGTAAGGGCGATTTACTTTATGCCACACTTTTAATAACCCATAAGTGACTTACCTGCCACATTTAAAGAAATATCATAAAGAAATATTATATAGAACTCTTAAGCAGCTTTCTTTACATATTGAATTTATAAAGTCCTTGCATGTTTCTAATTTATTTTGTTTTAAATATCTCCATGTATTTAGAATCTCATTTATTTTCCTTGAAAAAATTATATTCTCCTGAGATACATTTTAATGAAGTGTGAAAGAGAATAAAATAAAATTTTCAACAATGACTATTAATAGATTTTTACGTTATTTTAGAAGCAATCCTAAAAAATTGATTTCTTTAGTTTTTTAAGTATTTTTTTCTTGCAATAACTATATTTTCAAAATTAAATTTAAAAATTAGTTTGACAAAATATATATATATAATTTGTATTTTTAATAAATTATACAATCTTATCTAAAATATTTAAGTTAGATTATTTGATCAAGGATAACAGAATTTAGAAATCTGAAAGACATTCTGTGAAAAAAACTTTCGATTATTTCATGAAACGGAGACTGATTAGTTTTCTAAAATTTATTTTTATTTATTTCTGATATGTAAAACTACATTTTACACAGTAATGGATATATGTTAGGTTGGGTAATTGACACACTGACATACAACCTGAAATATAATACCTGAAATAATTAAATAAGAGATCAAGACATTAGATAAAACTGCATGTATTTACATATATAACAGTAATTATATTGATACACTGAAATACAACCTGAAATATCAGAAATAAATAAATAAGAATTCAGAGAATAACAAGACATAAGATAAAATTACAAAAAATCACATGTATGTACATATAAAGCAGGAATTATTTATAAATGGAATCGACTAGATTTTAGATAAAATATTACGCTGTGA